>JAQZBX010074143.1:0-14795 GCA_029593785.1 Cabassous unicinctus
CCTTTTTTCATTTCTTGAAAATTACAAAATTAAAGTTATCAAAGTTTTATATTTTTTGTTATACTTGTATCTTCTATGAAGCCTATTGCTCGTTTGTTCCTTTCAGCTCTGATCACTGAAATTCAAGATAACTTTTCTTATCAAAGTTGCCTGAGTCAAGATATTACTATTATTTTCTATCAGCCATTCCTAAGTTAAAAATATCTATGAGCTGATATAACCACATTAACCCAAAGCTTAATTCCTGACCCATTTGGAGAGTATTTCAATACTTAAATATTTTTCGTCCTTCAAACTACATAATGTGGCAATACAAATGAAATTAGTTTAATTTTGCATTCATTTTTCCTCTCAGAATTTGAGAATAATGTGTTATAATATAAGGCAGTCTGGGACAAACCAGTAAAAGATGTTTTTTTTTCCCCAACAGTTTTCTAATTATATTCATTTTATTAACCCAAGTGTTCCTTTTACTTTACTATGTGTTATCCTTCCTGAGTCTCTAGTCTAGATATTTATTCATATAATTTAATTTTCTCAAATTTATCACACTCAAATGCAATATACTCTTTAAAATGATGGTGAAGAGTTAAAGAGGTGTAAAATGAGATATTCTTTTTAATCACACCTTGGTTAAGAAAATAGATAAGACATGGGCTATTATCCAGTACTGTCCAGCTATGCAAGCAACTGAAACAGATTGTTTAGAAACAAAAGGAATCTAGTTAATATAATTGTAAAGAGCAGTTAATTCCCCACTTCTGTGAATTTAAAATATGGATTACACATATTGTTTCTTCAGGAAAGCACATAAGAAAATATTTTATGCATAAGCCAAAATGTATTTTTGTTCTGAACATTCATATTTGGTCACCTGCACAGACCCAATTTATTAAACTATCACTATTTTAACTGCTTTTTTCACTGTGAAGATTTAAGTATTCAATTTATAAAGCTGAATCTTCCATTTATCAAGTGATTACTTACAAGTGCTTATCAGGCACTGCTCAAAATGCTTTTCATACATTACCTTATTTATCCCTAATGAAATCTATTCAAGGTGGGTATTATTTATTCCGTTTAACCCTCAGACTGAGTCTCAGAGGTGTTGAGCAGGTTGCCCAAAGTTGCATGGTAAGGAAGTGGCAATGCTGAAACTCAGATGCAGGTTTTCTTATTCCAAAGTGCTTAACCATTACGTCACACTGCCTCCTACAATTTCAGAAATTTTCAGATTCCTTGATTTACCTTATTCACTATTGCTTTCAAATCACTTTTCAATAGTTGATTTATTAAGGAAGTGAAAAGGATTTTTTGCCTGACGAAGTTAATAACACCATTAGAATATTCATATTGCATCGTTTCAAATGTGTTTCTGACCTACTTTCTGAGAGTGAATCAGATGTTTTGATTATTATTTCAAGTTAGGGAAATATTTTTCAAATATTCTTAATTTTTCTTTAATAGCCAATATTGATAGTTTGCAAATATTATTTTATGATTAATCCAATATTTGCTAAACATCTATGAGATTCATGCCCTAACCATCAAAAATAACTTTCTATAATATTTGAGTTTGCTATACTGTTAGCCCTGTATTTGCCTACACATTACATGCCAGAGACAGCCACCCTAAGTTCTTGCTCTTTTACCTATCACATCCATCTCTCATTGTGAGTGAACTGAAAACTGAGTTTATGGTTCATAAAATCCTCTGAAGTGAATTCATTTCAGGTTGCTCTCTCATTTCAGTTTTGCACATGACGTGTTTTACAGAGGCCATCAAAGTCGAGTTTTCATTTGATGTGAGCTAAAAACAGATAAACTCTGAAATTCAGCAATATAAAATTCTAAACAGCTTGTTGATGTGCTAGTTAAGGGATCTATTTATAACCTTCTATTTATTCTGAACAATCCTATACCATATTTTTTAGATTTGCTTGTTTGTGAATGGGAAGGAAATTCTGAAAAATACCTATTAACCTTTGTGTGAGAAGCAGTGTGACAAATGGAGAAAATATGGTCTTTAGATGGACCAGGGTTTCAGTACCATCTTGGGCACTTAGCCTCCCTAAATGCCAATCTCCTGGGCTATAAAAACATAAAAACCTGAATTTGCGAGGTTGTTGTAAGGACTAAATAAGATGACATAGGTAAAGTGAATAGAAAGTGAAGCAAGTGACTGGTTTGTGGTGGTAACAGACTCTACAACAGAAGAGTTCTAATTGTTATTTTATTCATGAGTATACGGAATCTAACAATGCAAATAATAATAATTTATATTTTTCCAGAGAAATTTTAAGTATATTTCATATATATTGTCATCACAACAGTACAATGGGGGAATAGGGTAATTTTATATTTTACAAAAAAGAACAATTAGGAACAGAAAGTTTATCTAAAGTAAGAGCAATTTGTTAATATTTAGTCTGTTTTAAAACACTTCCACTCTCCCCAAAAGAAACCTCATATCCATTTGCTGTCACTTCCTATTTTCTCCCAACCCTTCCTCCAGCTCTAAGCAACCACTTATTTCATTTCTGTCTTTAAAGATTTATCTATACTAGACATTTCATATAAATTGAATCATGTAATATGTGATCTTTTGAAACTGGCTTATTTCACTTAGCATAATGTTTTTAAGGTTCATCTATTTTGTAGCATGCATCAATACTTCATTCCTTTTTTAATGTCAAATAATATTCCATTTTATGGAATACTATATTTTGTTTATCCATTCATTGGTTGATGGGTATTTGAGCTATTTTTACCTTTTAGCTATATAAATAAATCTGTAAATAAAATTTCTGATGCCATTTTTTATATTTGACCATTGATAGCTTTTAAGTCTTACCCCTCTCTCTTTACCTTCTGACCCACACTTTGGGAAGCTAATAAAAAAGCCCAGGGACTCCCTTCTTTGGTTCCAGCTGAGAGTTCAACCCACAGGCAGGAGCCCTCACCCCTGCCTCATCCCTTAACCACCAAAAATATCCCCAAATTAGTCTTTTTTCCCTGATCTTTCAAGCCATTTTTGGACTTGCTTGGGAGCAAGCCTGTTCTCCCAGAAAACCTTATGAGTAATAAACCTTTCATATTTTCTTGGTTGGTGTATGGCATCATAGCCTCAACATATGAATCAATGGTTTGTAGAAGGGCTACAAAAACGTGCTGAAACAGACATCTTTGTACAAGTTTTTGTGTGAATATGTTTTCAGTTATCTTGGGTACCTACCTCTTTAACTTTTTGAAAATCTGCCAAAATGTTTCCCAAAGCAACTGCACCAGTAGATATTTCCACCAGCACTGAATGGTGGGACACTTGTCATTGGCTGTCATTTATATTATAGCCATCCTTGTGGTGTAAAGTGGTATCTCACTGTGTTTTGGATTTGCATTTTCTTAATGACTAATACCGCTGCACACCTTTTCATGCGCTTATTGGCCATTTGTATATCTTCTTTGAAGAAATGTCTAATAAAATCTAGAGAACTAGAACAAAATAAAATATGAACTAGGAAATAATAAAAATACTAATATACCTCATTTTAGATAATGGATATTGTTGAATCTTGTATACATTTGAACCATAGTTTCAACTGAATTAGATTATAATGTCAGTACCATTTCCAATTCCAACCAATTAACTCCAGTTACTATTGACTGCTTAATGGAAACGGTAGGACTATGACCAAACTCAGAATATGATTCATTGATTATTTAGTGATTATTTGATCAATAATTACATATCATGTATAGAATATGTGCAAGCCCTTGGGGGATATATTTCATTTGAGATTCTTCTATTGCATGCAAACTGACTAAAAGTCAAACTGACTTTAAGGGGGAAAAAGGGAATTTATAGAATCATAAAACTGAAAAGCCCAGGGAAAAATCCAGTTTCATTTGAGTCATTTGTGTCAACAGACACAAACAATGTCAGCAGGGTCTGGTAACTTTTGCTTTGTTCAGCTCTCAACTCTTCCCCTAGTGTTGCTTCCATTCTCCATCTCCCTCCCTCCTCTTTGTAGCCCCCAGAAGCTCTAGGCTTTTATCTTCACAGAATCAAGTCCATAAGAAAGAGAGTGTGCTTCTCTCTTGATAGTCACAGGAAATATCTTGATACTGCATCTTATTGGCTCTGATTTTTTGTCTGTGGCCAACCCCGAAACAATCACTTTGGCACACTTTGAGACACAAGATGAGCATAGGGTAAAGTTGGAAAAATCAACTAAGTGGAGCGGGACAGGCATCCTAAGGAAAATCATGATGTTGTTACCTGAAAATGATGCTGGGCAGGCAAAAACATATAATGCTCACTATAATTGGTAAATATTAAATACTCCTTCCCCCAATGAGTTTATAGTTTAGAGGTAAATCAGTGATCACCACATTCAACCTAGCTGTTCATAAAAGGACACTGAGTTCAAAGAGTTTCAGCATCTGGCACATAGGTTGTGGCTATTAAATAATTGGTCTTGTCTTCCTGTCTTACTTTTCTTTATTTTTCTTCTCAGATTTAGGCTCTGGTAAAGTATCCTATATTGAAACTTTTAAAAGTATCAATTTTAATGCAAATTTAAGTCAGAGATACTCATGTGGATGTAATTCAAAATGCTCCTCTTTAATGGGTTCCTGAATATTTTTGTAAATCCAGACTTTTTATAACACAGGTGTCTGTGTGCAGATTTTTACAGCTGAACATAGGGACTAGAGGATATACTAAAGTATCAGAAGCATCAGTGGTGTGGAAATGAAGCCAGTAACATGATGAAGTGAAGATACAACGACTGGATGTTTTTAGGAGCTATGTGATATGTTTACATACAGACATCATTTTAAGGTAAATAGTCTATAAAAATATAAAATTTAATATAAATGAATATTTAGCATAAAGTCAATTCAGTCCTTCATAGTTTACCTGATAATGTTATTTTCCAAGTTAGATATTAATTAGCCTTTTCTAAATTAAAAATTATAATCTTCCCAAAACTGCCACAATCCTCTTAGAATTATTCCAGTCACGCTGCATTCTCTCTCAGTTAGGGAAGGATGTGAATGAGGGGTGCTACTATCATCTTGAAAGATTTATCTGATCTTGTGCACATGCCATACAATCAGCATCAACTGTGCCTGTTTCTCTGTGGGTGCAATCGGAGTTATTGAAAGGTGACTTATTTGATACCACCTTGGCTGCTGAAATGGAGAGGCAAAGATCAGTAACTAAAGCCTAGCTTATGTCACTAAACACGATGTCTCTAAGGTTCATCCATTTTGTAGCATGTATCAGAACTTCATTCCTTTTTATGGCTGAGTAATACTCCATTGCCTGTATATACTGCATTTTTCTTACCCATTCAACTGTTGATGGAAATTTGGGTTGCTTCCACCTTTTGACTATTATGAATCGTGCTGCTATAAACATTGTCACACAAATATCTGCTCATCCTGCTTTCAGTTCTTTGGGGTATATACCCACAACCCAACCAGGATTGCAAGATCACATGGTTGCTTTGTGTTTAACTTTTTGAGGAACCACCAAACTGTTTTCCACAGTGGCTGCACCATTTTACATTCCCACCGACAGTGTATGAGGTTTCCTATCTCTCCCCATCCTTCCTACTACTTATTTTCTCTTTTTAAGTAATAACCATCCTTGTGCGTTTGAGGTGCTATTTCCTTGTGACTTTGATTTTCATTACACTAGTGGCTAATAATGTTGAGCACCTTTTCATGTGCTTATTGGTCATCTGTATATCTTCTTTGGAGAAATGTCTATTCAAGTCCTTTGCCCATTTTTTAATTGGATTGCCTTTTTGTTGTTGAATTGTAGGTGTTCATTATATACTCTGTGTGTTAAACTCTTGTCAGATACATGGTTTCAAAATATTTTCTCTCATTCAGCAGATTGTCTTTTCACTTTCTTGATAATGTCCTTTGATGCGAAATATTTTGAATTTTGATGAAGCCCCATTTATCTGTTTTTTGTTTTTTTTTCTTTTGTTGCTTGTGCTTTTGGAGTCATATCTAAGAATCTTTTGCCTAATAAAAAGACCTAAGGATTTTCCCCTATTTTCTTCTAAGAGTTGTATGGTTTTAGTTCTTCTATTTAGGTTGTTGATCTCATACTATATTTTTAAAAAGTTTACTCTCCTCAGTATTTCCAACTTCTATTTTTAACCTTTATTCTTTTTTGTTACAAATTCTTATTTATTCTGAAAAAGCAACTAAATAATTTTTCTTGGGTTTTCAATATTAAGTGTTCACAAAAGATCTATAAATATTAAAATACATTTTGCTAGCCAATTATAAGCAATGTTCAAATACAGACTGCAAATAACAAGTTAGGAATGACAATACCCTCAAGGAAATATGTGGATGTAAATTTGATGAATTATTGGCATATATCCTATGTAAATACAATTTAAAGAGGGCTGGATTATTTCATTTAAAGGACAAACTAAATTTTTAAAGGAACTTAAAAAATAAATGCTTACCAAAAATGTATTTAGCAGTTATTTTCCAATGTCATACAAGTTACATGAAAACAAGTGTCCTTGTTGTCAGTAGGCTTTGGAATCAGATGATTTGAGGTTCAAATTCCCCTTTATCATGTATTAGCTATATAATCTTGGAAAAATTATTCAAGCTTACTTGCATTCCCATCTATAAACGGTAATAATTTACCTACCTCACAGGATTGTTGGGAGGATTATTCAAGAAAATGAAGTTAAGGAGCTTAGCAAGTAAACACTAAGAGCAAACATTTAATATAGTTAACAATAAATATTAGGTTTCATTAGCAGAGTTACATATGAGCGTAAAATAAATAAGTAAATTCTGACTACAAGACCATAAAGGCAATAAAGTGGGCTACCAGGTAACTTTTAAAATCTCCTCCTGAGTTCTTCTCAAAATAGATAAAACTGTTTCTCTAATAGGCTGGGGATGAGCCTTACATCTCAACAGATTCATTTGCCTCATTAGTGACCTTCAATCTCCAGTTGTTTCCACTTATGATTTAATGGTTAGAAACCTCATGTTCAACAAATAGAAGAGCTTCTATTCTCAGAGGAAGGCAGTAGTCTTGATTCAAATTAAAATTCATGACATAACCCTCAAAATCCTTCACTTTTGCTCCATCTTAAATGATCTTTCTCTTCCTAGCTTGAGGATCAAGTAGTTGGATCCTTTCATATTAATTACTTGCTGGTTATCTCTTACCAACATGACAAAACCAAGAAAACACGGGTTTGGGATGAAAAGACTTGATATTAAGTCTTCATTCCTAAGCTACAGTTTCTACAATTAAATAAGAAAAACTGTCCTGTGCATCTCACAGTATAAAGTCAACATTTAACTTATTAACTTATGAGGATAGTATAAAGCATTGATACAATAGTAGGAAACCCTTTAACAAGACCATACTGAGATTCTAATGAGAAATTCCAGGCAATTAAACAAGATAGTGTGATGGGTGGCTATGATAAGAAAACATCATGTTTTACTTTATAATAAACCATAGTAAAGGATCTCTCTTCTACTTGAAATACCTTTCCCTTTACTCACTAAATCATCCTTCTAATTTAAAAGTCTAAAATTCACCATTAAACAAACTTGGCCCTCACTAATCAATCTATGATAGGTTCCATAAGTTCCATCAATATCCTAGGCCTTCTTTCCATCAAACTTTTTTTTTGTAGGTATACATACACAAACATATTTACATATTTATCTAAAACTATAGCTGATTTTGAAAATATGGGTCTTTTGTGTTTGTGTATATTTATCTGTGATTGCCTTGCTCTTGTTATATTCGACCGTGTTTCAATTTCCTTTACACCTCTTCTATGCTTGATATAGTAGTGTTTTAAAATAAATATCTTTTGGAATTTAATATATGCAAAAAATATTTTAGGTAGATATTCAATTGTTCTTGACATTTATTTGCCTCCACATGTAAAAAATAACTATTAATCCTAATTTCTTGAGGATTCGATTTTCATTTGGATTTATAGTGACAATCCCAGATCAAAAAAGGGGGGAAAGTTGTTTTGGAATTATCAGATTATTTAAGTGTTTTACTTGTATATATTTCATTATAGAACAAGCAATATATAGTCATTGTTACTAGGAACTAAAGAGATATGAAAAGGGTCACCACTATTCAACCACTATGATTACAATTTGGAATATATGCTTCATGATATTTTTTTCAGATTTCATTTTAAAAAACGAAGCCATAGTATTCTTAGTTTTGTAATTTGCTTATTTCACTTTTATGTCCCAAACATATCTTCATGGCAATAAACATATATTTACATAATGATTTTAAGGTTTTCAGAGTATTCCATTGTATATAAGGAACTTTACTTATAACTGGACATTTATTGACATTTTACAATATTTTTACATATGAACAATGTTATGATAAATGTCCCTGAATCTGTACACTTGACAATTACTTCCCTTAGAATAAATTTCCAACATTAGAATTCTAGGTCAAACATATCTTTATTTTTAACTTTCAGTATACTTTGACAAATTCCTCCAAAACGTTTCACTTATTTTCCCTCCTATTAACAGAGCTGAAGATTGCTATATATCTACACCTTCACCAATATTGAGTATTAATTTTTAACAATCTGTCTGCATGTGTAATATCTTGCTTTTATTCACAGGCCTTTTATTACTAGCAAGCTTGGCATTTACATATCTCTTATTTGACCATTTGTATTATTATATGAAATGCGATTTCATGTTCTTTGCTAATTTTTTTCAGTTAAGTGGTCTTCTTTGTATCACTTAATAGAGAGCTTTTTATACATTAAGGCTGTTAACCTTTTACCTGTGTCTACATTAAAATTTTTTTCAAGTCTTCTCCCCTTTAAGTTTGTTTATTGTAGTTTTTGGTATATGGAGGTTTTTAAATGGTATGTATCAATCTTGTTATGGTTTCTATTAGTAAGTTCTTCTCAGAAATAAGATGACATAAATATATACTTGGTAGCCCCAAGTCTCCTTGGGTCCTAGTTTCAGTTAGTACACCTTCCCCAGACCCCTCAGGCTGTTTGAAGTCACTTCCTTTAGGCCTCCAAGTCTCCTCTGCCTCCCCAAAAATAAGACTTAACAAGCTACATTACCGGTATGGGTTTACTTTTCATTCTCCTTCACAGAAAGGAGAAAAGGTCCTCAAGGATTAGGACAATCTTATTTATATCTTTGCATAAATGAGGACTTAACTGCATGAATTAATTAGGTCTCCCAGTTATCATCTAGTAGGCACTCATACATACATTTAAACTTAGTATAATTGTACTAACCCAGTTGTATTAGTACAAGTATTCAATTACATAAGAGCTTAGCACCATATAATTTTCTTTGAAATATAAGTCATAATTGTGATATTCATTTAAGTCACATAATTGCCTAGCTAATATTTGTTGCCTCTCTGAAGAGGAACCAAGCCTACTTTGTGTATTACATAGTTCATTAACTATAATAGGTATATGATAAATACTTGAGAATTATGAATGAATGAATCAACAATGAAATAATATACAGGTCATAACCAAGGAGACCTATAGACAAAATATATCAGCGTTGCTCAGATTTTCTTGAAGGTAATTCATAAATTTTAGTATTTCTATCCATATTATGCTAGGAAAGACTATATGATAGGAAAGATCATGAAGAAGTTTTCTAGTTAAATTTCTGCTTTTATAATTTTGAAATAACTCAAGGAGACTATAATATATAAATTTTAAAATAACTATCAATGTCATGCTGTCAAACATCTTACCACAAAAGCATTTTACCTCAAGGTGCCAAGCAATTGTTTTTGGCTTTTTTTTTTTTTTAAATCAGGGACTCATTGTATATATAACACAGCAAAGAACAATGCTGGACAGGAGAATAATAAAAACAGATGGAAGACATTTTCAGTTGGATGACCTTTTAGTTCACAGACTTGAATAGGCTGAATCTACTTATGCTAATAATTAGCGGTACCTTTGAGCACCTGTTTAGTCTCCTAAATGCTTTTAACCTTTGCTTCTGGATTCTTGAGAATAACAGGAGCTTTGTGATAAGAGGCAGCTGTGACTTGATGTTGATGTGGCTGTACAAACCATTCTAGTGTATCCTCAAGGGTAAAAAAAAAAAAAAGCACAACCTTGAAGATAAAATATGAAGATGACAAACATTTGCTTAACGTCTTTTCTCACTATGGCAAAGAAATATTTTTAAATTTTCAGTGGAAAGAAAAGTGCTACTTCCATGTTTAGCCTTTTAGCATGATAGGTGACATCAAAAATCAAATTGGATCTATTCACAATCTTGAATAATACATAGAAGACATTGTTTTATTGAACAAATTTTTTATTGAACAGAAGTATACAGTAGCTCAGATGCTAGAATCAGACATTCCTGGACTCAAATCTTTGTTTTACTTCTATATTATCCCAATTATTAGCTATACAACCTTGGGCAAATTCCTTAACTTCTAGGTTTTCTTGACTATAACACAGAATTGATAATAATACAAGCTATTAACAATTGTTTCAAGAGTTAGTTGATATACCTCATATAAATTACTACCAGACTGTACATCAAAAACAATAACTAGTACCAATTATGAAGATTAGTAAATGTATAAAAAACTAAATTGCAACAGTTTCATAAGCATAGATTATTGAATTAAAATAATGGACCAGATAAATCCAGGTTTATATAAGAAGTTTAGAATTTGAGTCACACTTAAAAGAAGAAAAAAAATTTAAAAAGAACATGAATAACTGATCTTACTACTCATATTTCCAATATGTTATAAAAAATTTAAATTTTCCTTTTAGAATCATATAGAAATTATATGTTCCTACCAATTTTAATTACTCTTAGGAATTATTTTGAGTAAATTCTGGATAATATCATCATATATATAACTCTTTGTACTTTGCAAAGAACTTCTCAAAGTAATTTGATAATGGAATTTTGACTGCCATTGTTTATAGGCAAGGTCTCTCAGTAAGGATGTGGTAGAGCCTGAGCTCACAATCATTTCCTCTGATTTCAAATCCAATCTTTCAACCACACCAGAGCTCTACAATAAATTTAACGATAAGCAAGTACTAACCTCCAATCCATCTATAATGTAGTACAAAAACATTTTAAAAGGGAAAAAATTGAAATCAATGATCTATTACCTGTGAAAAGGTTGACTATTTCCCCTAAGCAATGAGAGGTTTGCTATACTTTATAGCTGTAACACAACCACACTTTTCACCTCCCTGTTTTAAGTTATAATATCTGTGAACTCTGACTATACTCACTGACTCAGCCTCTTGTTGATGAAGGGTATCTGGACAAAGTATTAACCTCTTATGTAAGCCAGTCTGTTTCTTCCTCCTCTATAGATTAATGTCTATTTAAAGCACAGTGAATAAGGTATCTAGAGATCTGATTTCTAGTATAGGCTGTGCTACACTAAACTAAGGCTGTGACCTTGGGCGAGTCCTTTAACATCCTAGGATTTATCTGTAAAATGAGAGAATCACCAAATAAAGCATTTCATTGTAACTGAAAGCATCCAACTACAAAAACCACACATTTCTATGCTGACCACTGGGCCTGTCATAAAGTTATTGGTCAGTAAATATTTTGTGAATTAATTAATGAATAAATGCAGTAAATAATGAAAAAAAATTTAATTTTTAAAATCTATTTGGAAACATTTGAGTTGAGACACTGTTATTTATGCTGCATTACTGTCTGCAAGTGAAGAGTGCTAATTGTGGTTTAATAGCATTATTACTATTATTACATGAAAAGCATTTTCAAGTGAAAGATATTAATAGAAAATAAGAAATAGTCATGACTCACTTGTTTTTACATGCCTACAAATATACAAAAATTTTATAAAAATGAGTGTAGAGGTGTATGAAATTAGTAAATATAAAATAAATGCTAGCAGTATTTATTAAAAGTTTGCTATTTGGTATTTATTTATTTATCTGTCTAGCTAGCTAGCTATTAATCACTTTCCTATGGCTCAGCATTACCTAAATGAAAATATCTTAATTCCAAACTATGACATTTAAGACCCTTCACTTCTAGTACTACAACCTCCTTTATGCCCTCAAAAGCCAAAGTTTGCACTGAATTACCAGTTTCTCCAACTCATGTAATTTTCATTTACCATGCTCTCATTATTTTCTTACCTTTCACCTGAAATGTACCTCCAATCTTGTCTCCCAGAGAAGATTTAATTGCTTAATCATCTGTGCTCCCATTACCTCATGATTAGTTGATATAATGAGATCAATTTATTTGGTTGCTATTTACCCAATAATAACTTGGGCTGGGATCAGACCCTTCAATTAAGGGTGCTTGAGGAGCAACAAGTGGTCACAATTCCAATAATTATGGGACTTTTTCTTCTTTCCTGAATTGAGTGGCCATGTTAAATGGCTTAGGGTATTAAAGGATATTTACAGAGTCTCTATAGGAGAGAAAAAAATAAGAGAAATGGTGTGGTTGGAGAATGGAGAAACTTTAGAGGGAAGAACATATGCACCTACTAAGCAACTTTATTGTTTCCACTATGTAGTGTGCAGTGCAAACTCTCTTCTACACCAAAACTTCAGTAAAACATTTATTTTCTATTGTAGCCTTGTACTGAGTACCTACTTAATGATGCAAAGAAGACTGTCAGTGAAATCCCTGCCACCTGCCCACGTCCAGTGCTTGTCTGTGAATTCCTCCAGATGAACATTATTAATAGCTGATGTCTGCCAAAGACCCTAACTAGGCACTGAGGAATATAAGACAAGCTACTGCATGCTGCTGGCCTTTCCAAACTATGAAATCTTGTCTTCCATGAACATTGTGAACTGAAAGTGTATGTGAAACCCTATCAACTCTTTAAAGAAGTGAGATTCCAATAGTAATGATGTAGATAAACCTGGTAATAAATACATATAGACGGAATTACCCAAGAACACATAGCTACACAAAAATATTAGCATATTTATTATTTTTAAAGATTTTTACATAAAGTTTTCTAAAAATTTAGAGTTCTGCATTCTGAAATGGACTGAGCTGATGACAGCACATCATTGTGATGAAACTGAGGCTACACTTTGGTTGGATTGTACAAGGCAGGGGACCATATAACACAGTGAACCCCGTGGTGAATGATGGGCTGTGGGGAACAGTACAAATATGAGAATGTTCTCTCATGAACTATAACAAATATGCAATACTAATACATGGTGTTAATAACAGGATGGTTTGTGGGAATAATACACCAAATATAAGCTATGGACTATAGATAGTAGCAATATTATGATGATGTTCTTTCATCAATTGTAACAAATGTGTCACAACAATGTAAGGTGTTGGTGGTGAGACAATGTATGGGAATCCTGTATGGTAGGCATGATTATTTTGTATACTCAAAACTTCTTAAAGAAGAAAATAAAAATTTAGAGTTTTAACATTGCATTCTAAATGCTAATTTTAGAGTCAGGATATATCAAAGCAATCTTCATATTCGAGAATTACCAATTACACAGTCATATTCCAACATTCCTTAAATAAATAACTCATATTTTCTTTACTAGATAAATATGGTGTCTATTTCATCTGGGAATAATGAAACTAAAGCAGAATTTAAGGGCTCAGGAACGTCAAAGATGAGAAAAAGCATATTTTAAAAACTGTATAATACAAAGTATAAACCATAATAATGTAAACTATAGATTTTGGTTAGTAGCAATGCTTCAATATTGATTCACCATTTGTAACAAATGTACCGCACTAATGTAAGATGTTAATTATAGGGGAAACTATGTGAGTGGGTGTGGGTTTGGGGTGGGAATCCCCTATACTTTCAGTGTAATTTTTCCATAGATCTAAAAGTTCTCTAAATATAATGTTCATTATTACTAAAAGCATAGTATCAGAGCACAGGTGTACGAGAGAAACAAATCTAAGAACAATGTTATAAATGCATTACATATTTTGATAAATTTCTGGTGATAGTTTTCCAAATTAGGCTTATAATTCATCATCCCTATCAGCTTATTACAAAAATCCACCATAATTTAAAATTAAAAGCATTAGCTCTTTATACACAGCTGATTGCATGTTTGCAGATTTGTCAATATGTATGTCCTGAATAATGTGTATAGCCTTGCTAGATTTTGTTTCTTTTGCCCTCAGTTTCAATGTCTATACCATATGGTTAGGCATGAATAATTTTAGCGATAACTTTAGGAAGACAATTGAGGAATGTGAATAGCGATATAGTACTCCACTTGGTATGGTCAAAACCCACACAACTCTTGAGCTATGTCTCACACATGGCTTGACTATTTTGATTGAATTCTACAATCCACTAGTGTGTCCAACTTTGCTAGTCAGTTCCATAGAACTCAAGTTGATGATATTATTGTCCCTGAGCAGCAAGAAGCATTCTAGGGGGCCATTCATTCCTCAAGCTCTGCAAGACATTTTGTATCCTGGGAAAAAAACAATTTTATAAACTAGGAAGGGGAAGCATAAAGCATAAAGCATACATAGTTTTTTAATGTTTCCATAGCCACTGCTTAAATATCCTAGGAATTTCTATGCCTATATCCAACTGTGATACTCTCTCTAATTTAAAGTTTTAGAAGATTACATAACTGAATGAAACTTTTCACATCTTTTAAGTTACTAGCTGCAGGAGTTTCTTTTCCCTTTTTTCTTTTTTGTCTTAACTCAGCCAGGTCCTTTTATATTACGATCCTATT
>JAQZBX010074144.1:0-14836 GCA_029593785.1 Cabassous unicinctus
CCCCCCGGGACCCCGCCCCCCGGGACCCCGCCCCCCGGGACCCCGCCCCCCGGACACGGCCTGCGCTGACCCCGCCCCCCACAGGTGTGCCTGCTGCTCTTCGCCGTGTACCTGGCGGCGGCCGAGGCCGGGGCCTGGCGGCGGGAGGGGCGCGCGCGGGCGGCGCGGCCGGGGCCCTGGGCGCAGTGGCTGCTGGTGGCGCTGGCGGCGGCCGCGGCGCTCGTGCGCCTGGCCCAGCTGGGCGCCGCCGACCGCCAGTGGGCCCGCTTCGTGCGCGGCCGCCCGCGCCGCTTCACCAGCTTCGACCAGGTGGCGCAGCTCAGCGCCGCGGCCCGCGGCCTGGCGGCCTCGCTGCTCTTCCTGCTGCTGCTCAAGGTGAGGCGGCGGCGGGCGCGGAGCCTCTGCGGGCGGGCGGCGGGCACTGAGCCCCGTGCCCCTTGCCCCTTGCCCCTTGCCCCGTGCCCCGAGCCCCGTGCCCCGAGCCCCGAGCCCCGTGCCCCGAGCCCCGAGCCCCGTGCCCCTTGCCCCTTGCCCCGAGCCCCTTGCCCCGTGCCCCGTGCCCCGAGCCCCGTGCCCCGAGCCCTGTGCCCGCAGGCCGCGCAGCAGCTCCGCTTCGTGCGCCAGTGGTCGGTGCTGGGGAAGACGCTGCGCCGCGCCCTGCCTGAGCTCGCGGGCGCCGCCCTGGCGCTGGCCGCCCTCGCCGTGGCCTACGCGCAGCTCGCGGTCCTGGTAGGTGGCGGCGCCGGCCGGGGCGGGGGCGCGCGGGGCTCGGCGGCCACGGGCCCTCACCGCCGCCTTCCCCGCAGCTCGTCTCCTCCTGCGTGGACTCGCTGCAGCGCGCGGCCCGGGCGCTCCTGGTGCTGTGCCCGGGGGCCGGGGGCCCGGGCCCTTGCCCCGCCGAGGCCTGGCGCCTGGCGCCGCTGCTGTGCGCGGGGCTCTGGGCCCTGCGGCTGGGGGGCGCCCTGCGGCTGGGGGCCGTGCTGCTGCGCTGGCGCTACCACGCGCTCCGCGGCGAGCTCTACCGCCCGGCCTGGGAGCCGCAGGACTACGAGATGGTGGAGCTGCTGCTGCGCCGCCTGCGCCTCTGGCTCGGCTTCAGCAAGGTCAAGGAGGTGGGTACGGCCCAGCGGGGGGGAGAGGGACGCGCCCTGGGCTCCGCGGGCCCAGGGCGCCGCCGGACTGACCGAGCCCCTGTGCCGCCCCCAGTTCCGCCACAAAGTGCGCTTCGAAGGCGTGGAGCCCATGCCCTCCCGCTCGTCCAGGGACTCCAAGTCGTCCCCGCAGGTGCCGCCCAGTGCGGGCTCGGACGCGTCGCGGCCCTCCACCTCCTCCAGCCAGCTGGACGGGCCGCGGGCGGCGCCCCGCGGGGAGCCCGAGCCCTCCCGCCTGCAGGCCGTCTTCGAGGCCTTGCTGGCCCAGTTCGATCGGCTCAACCAGGCCACGGAGGACGTGTACCAGCTGGAGCGGCGGCTGCAGCGCCTGCGGGGCCGCGCCCCGCCCACCCCGCGGGCCCAGGGCCCTTCCCCAGGCCTGCCTGGCCGCCTAGCCCGGGCCCGCAGAGGCCCCAGCAGGCCGTGCCCACGGGCCCGGAACAAGGTCCACCCCAGCGGCACGTAGGGCCCCTGCCGGCCGTCAGTGTTCCTCTTCCTGCCCCGGGCTGGGCCGGAGCAGGCGTCCCAGTCCCCAGGGCAGGCCGCACCCAGCTGCCTCCCGCGGCTTCAGCACTTTAAAGTGGCTGCGCTGCCAGCCAGGCCCCCCACCCCCCAGCTCCCTGGGGAGGGGGACACGACAGTATTGGACTGAGGACCGGCTGAGATGCTAATTTATTCCCCAAGTCCTCAGGAACAGGGGCGGCTGGGCCCGGCCCCCTCACGGTCCCCCTAAGTTATTAGCCCCCTGCCCTGCTGCCCACTCGCCTCCCGCTGCCGCCCCTGCCAGCGTCTTAGGTGGGGAAAAGGTATCTATTTTTTTATGCCGCTGTTTTCCTCTAGAGCTGAGGCCCCTGGTGGATGAAGTCAGGTTCCCCCTCCCCCAGGCCTGCTGGGTTCAGGCTCTGGGCAAGGATTGCGAGAGCCAAGGAGGGGAGAAGCCCCTTCCCCAGGGGCTGGCTCCTGGGGACCGTGCGCGCGCGACACGGGGTGGGGCTGGCCGAGGCCCCCCCAGTGCTCTGCCCCCCACCAGGGCAGCCTTGATCCTGCCCCATCTCTCCCCACAACAGACAAAGTCAAATAAAGGTTTGGCTGACCGCTCCCCGGTCTCCGTGTGCCTGTGACGCGGCAAGGGGCACAGCGGCTGCTTTATTCCCTTCTCACGGGGTGGGGGGGCGGCCAGGTGCGTGGCCTCACACGAACTCCGTGAAGTCGTCCACCGACGAGATGAGCCGCTTCCTCTGGCCGGTCTCGTAGGTGGGCGGGGGCTCGGCCGGGGTCTTGGTGGGGGCTGGCGGGTGCAGCAGGGGCAGGCTGGGGCTCGGGTAGGGAGCTTCCTCCCGCACCTGAGGAGAGGGGGCATCAGCGGCTGCCGGCACGTGCTTCCCAAGCCCCCTCCCCACACTCCTGCGCCTACCCGGTGGCGCAGCCGCTTGATGTGGCGCAGCCGGGCGATCCACTTGGACGGGTAGATGTCGGTGGGGCTGGCACGGCTGTGGTGCACCTGGGAGGCCATCTGGGGGGGGCGGAGTTGCTGAGCCCCCGCGTGGAGCCCCCACCCCCCACCCCCACGCACACGGGCGCCCGGCTCACGTTGGCGTGCAGGGCCATCTGGCGAGCCACAAAGGGCAGGTTGCGGTCAGACACGATCTTGGCCACGCTGGTATCCACGAGGCCTTCCATGTCTGGGGAGGGAGCGCAGGCTAGCTGGGCGCCCCGAGCCCCCCCCGCCCAGCCCCCCGCCCCGAGCCTCACCTTTCCTGCACTGCAGCGACACCAGGTTGCACTCGTAGTCCAGCGGCGTGATGATCACGTGCACAAAGTTGAACTGGCCCTGCCCAGACAGGTGGGGGCGTCACTCGGGGCTGCGCATGCCTGACGGCTCAGCCGCATCCTCGCAGAGCTCGGAGAGGGCCCTGGGCTCAGCGGCGGGTGAGGAGCAAGGCCCTGCCTGCCCGTGGCCTCCTGTCCACCTCCCCGTGTCGTCCTCGCCCCTCAAAGCCAAAACTGCCTGGAGCCGACGGCTGAGGCACCAGGGTGGCAGCACCCCTGTGGCGGCTGGTCCAGCTCTGACACCGAGACCCTCAGCCGTGGGCTGTCCTCGGGGCCCCCACAGCCCTCACCATCACAGCACTTCCTCCCTGGGACCCCCAGCCCCTTCCTCCAGCAAGCGCCCTCGGACGGCTCCTGCTCTGCTCCGTGCAATAGCTTCCGGCCTGTCCAGCTGCCTTCTAGGGCCTTCCATCAGGCGTGGCACAGATGCCCTCCACGTGCTGACAGCCCCAACCATGCTTCCGGCCACACGCCTGAGCTCCTCTGACCAGTCCCACGCACGCACCCCATCGGGCTTGGCCAGCAGTGCCCATCCGCGCATGCCACTCAGCCGGACACTCGCCCGTGGCGCAGCCACACACCCGAGACAGCCAGTGCCACCGCAGCCTATCTACTCCTGTCTCTGGACTCTGCCCAAGGGTCCCAGTGACACGGTCTTCTCCAGGACCCCCACCACGGGGACCAACTGTACCGAGCCCCCTCACCGTGGCCTGCGCCAGCCAGCACCGAGCAGCACTGTCCGCGCCCGCGAGCGGTGCACCGTGACATTAGCAGGCCTGCCCGGACGTGCACCGGGCCCCTCCCACGCACCACGGGCCACCACAGAGCAGGCAGCCCTGGGCCTGCAGAGCGAGAGGGAGGCCCAGAGACGGCCACGTCGAGGCCAGCGCGAGCGAGGCTCCGACCCTCAGCCCCCTGCGCTACCCAGGGTTCAGGCGCTCAGCGCAGGGCAGCTGCTTGCCCAGCAGGCCCCGCCCACCGGCGCCCTCACCTTGATGGTGCCCAGCTTGAAGTCCTCGCCGGAGTCGTTGTAGACGATGGACACAAAGTCGTTGCCCAGGTGGCGCTTCTTGTCGCAGCGGTGCTTGTCCACGTCCTTGGTGGGCATCAGGGTGGCGATGTGGAAGACGGCTGCCGGGCAGGGCGCAGGGTGAGGGCGGGGCTGGCAGGCCCAGGCACTGGGGGACAGGCCCCCCACGCCTCTCGCAGGGGCCCGCTGCCTGGGCGGGGGCACGGGCCCTCCAGCGACGGCGCAGGAGCCGCTGCTGCGCGCCCCACCTTGCATGATGTCGTCGTGCCAGCAGTAGGTGAACTGGCCGTCCTCGCCGCACACGTCCAGGCCGCCCAGGTACACCTTGTCAGGCTGGCAGTCCTTGAGCTCGATGAGCTTGCCCAGGCCGGCCAGGAACTCCGTGTACCTGTAGGAGCCGTGCTCGTTGGACAGGATGGCGAGCTCGCTGTCGCTCTGCGGGGAGGAGGGCGGCGCGTCAGGGTCAGGCCTCGCCACACCCTGCGGCACCTGCGGTGCCCCTGCCTGCCGCCCCAGCCTCCAGCGCAGCTCCTGGGGTGCTGAGTGGATGCGGCTGTGGCTTCTGCTCCTGCCATGACGACCCCTTCCTCCCAAGGCTGGCAGGCGGGGCCCCGGGGCCCTCCTGGACGCCCCTCTCCTCGGCCCTCCAGCCTGCCAGGTGCTGTCGGCGCCACCTTTAAGGCACACCTGCCCCGAGGCCCGGCCCTCCCCCCAATGGGCAGGCGCCTTTCCTCGGGGTCTGCAGTTCCTCCTCTCTGCTCCCGCCCTTGCCCCCAGCAACCAGCTCTCCTGGGAGCAGCCCACCTCGGCAGAGTCACATCGAATTCCTTGCTCAGACCCGCCCCCGGGCTCCGTCCCCACCCCTGCGTTCCGTCTGCCCCACCCCAGCACCCCAGACCTGCGCCCCCCTGCACTGCTCCCCTGCCCCTCCCCTCAAGGCTGAGTGTCACCTGACATCACCCCAAGAACTACAGCTTCCCACACCCACCTGCCTCTCCGCCCTCGTCCCCCAGCCTGACAGGCCAAGCGAGAACGGGGTGCTCGGTCCCTCTTGCTTGCTACATCCGCACCCAACGGGGACTGGCCCTGACCTCCACACATGTCCGGGGAGACAGCCAGCAGCCTACCTGGCCTTCCCCCACGTACAGGACAGCGATCTTGTGCGTGTCGTAACACGGGATCTGGTCGAGGAGCTGCACCGACCGCTCGAAGGTCTGTGGTCACAGAGCCCTGCCTGAGCTGGGGCCACAGACCCCCAGACCCCCAGCCCAGGCAGCTCACCAAGGCCCCTGGGAGCACAGGCCACGGCCTCCCACAAGGCCCCCGGGGGCACCCGGGGCTCCAGCCGGGGGGCCCACCTCATTGGGCAACAGGATGGGCTTGTTGGATTCATCACCAAAGAAGGGCGAGTGGTAGAGCTGCAGGAACACGAAGCTGCGGACAGCGAGGGGGTAAGGGGCTTGGCTGCCCCCTTAAGGGGAACAGGCTGGAGACTCTTCTCCAGAGCCCCCTCCTGCCACAGGAACCACGGCTGGCTCAGGCCAGCCACAGGGCCGGGAACACAAAGACCCCCGGCCAACGTGGGCAGGGCTCGCTGGCGCTGAGGGCCCACATGGCCCCCACAGGGCGGCCAGGGCTCCGGGCGGGGAAGAGGCCCACCTGGGGTTGATGCCCGGCACCTTCTCGGCGCTGGAGGCGGCAGCTCGGCTCCTGAAGGCGTCCCTCTCCACCCGCCTGCCCCTGCGCGACGGGGCCGAGTCGGAGATGGTGTAGCCTCGGGGCCGAAGGCCCCCGGGGGAGCGGGGAGAGCTGGACGGCAAGGGGCCCTCGGGCAGAGCCTGAGCCTGACCCTCTTCGCCAGGGGCCGGCCAGGCCACGCTCTCCCCGTCCAGGATCCCTGACTGCGAGCGGGCCTTGGCCTCGGGGCTCAGCCGGCCGTCAGCCCTGTCGCCTGCGTCCCCAACAACGTCCTGCAGGGTCTGCAGCTCAGGCGAGGAGCTGGACTTGCTCAGGGGCTGCGAGGGCTGGAAGGAGAGGTCCACCGAGGGCCGGCCCGCGCCCGCGCACACGGCCTGCTCGATGGGGATGCCGCCGGCAGCGGGCGCCTCCATGCAGAATGACTTCTCCTCCTGGCTGGAGATGGAGGACGACTGCAAAAGGCCGTCCCGAGAGCCCACGTTAGGCCTCCAGACGCCCCCTGCCCCGGCCCCACGCAGTGCTGAGCAGGGGGCGGGAGCCCCCACCCAGAGGACCCGGCAGGGCTGGGTTGCAGGCTGGTGCTGACAGTCCAGGGCCAGAAGGAGCTGGCAGCCCGGCAAGTCGTTTCTCAGATGGAAAAAATGGCAGAAGACCTGCCCCACCGCGCCCCCGGGTGACCCCAGCCCCAGTGGCGCTCACCCTGCTGTAGGCCTCAGGGTGCCGGCAGCGCCTGTCTGTGCCAAGGGTGGCCTCGAAGTCCTCCAGCTCAGGGGGCTCCAGTGACAAATCAGCCTTCTCGGGGCTTCCCTCTTCCAGAACCGCCGGAGAGTCTGGAGGACACGAGTGGGCCGCTGGGTACCGAGTGCAGCCTGTCTGGGGGGTCCCGGGCCGCCGCGGTGCCAGCGTCTTCCCTGCAGTCTCACCCGAACCTCCTCGCTGGGGCTCAGGGCGGCCCCTCCCAGGAGCCGGCTGGGGAGAGGCTGCTGAGGGCTGTGGGGAGGGGAAGGGGAAGGGGAAGTGGAGGGGGGCTTCCCACCCGGGGAGGGGTTGGGGTGAGAACCTGCCCCTTGTCCCCACGTCCAGGCAGCCAGGCCACAGCTCTGTCCATCCCAGTGACCTCCAGAACCAACCCCCACCCCCCAGCGAGGAAGGCGAGTGCGGGACAGATCTCCCCCGTGAGGCAGATGGCTGCTGCCTGAGATGGAGCCAGATGGCGCCTGAGCCACCAGCTGTCAGCGGCCAGGCGCAGGGCTCGGTTTCCCGCCCAGCTCGGGGCCTCACAAGGCCGAGGGAGGGAGCCCACACGCAGACCAGAGGCTGCTTCTGTGCGCCGGCCACACCCGCAGCTGGGGGCACGAGGGGGGCCCTGGCCTGCCCGTGTCGGGCACGGGCACCTGTGAGCAGCAGCAGCAGCCGAGGGGCAGCACAGCCACGCCCCACGTGCACAGACTGTCACGCTGCCCCTTCCCTTCCGGCTCCTGACCCCACGCAGGGACCCAGGCAGGGGGCTGGGGTGCACGGCAAATCCAAGAGCTCCCGGGCCTGGGGGGCCGCGGGCCGGAGGCTGGTCTGCAGGGCCCTGGGACAGACTGTGGGCAAAAGTGACGCAGCCCAATTTGTGGGTTCAGAAAGCCAATGTGACCAGCATGGGCGGGCGCCAGGTCAGCCCGGCTGAGCCCAGGGCCAGGCTCGCCTCTGCCATCAGCGAGGAGCCTCCGGCCCCCCAACCTCTGAGGCCCAGAGGAGGGCTGGGTAGGGCACGCACAGCGCAGGGGCACGCGAAGCCAGGGGAGTCCCGCCGGCAAAGCAGATGGGGATCTGCAGACATCCCCGCACCCGGGCGGCGATGTGACCCGGCGGGGGCCGTGGGGGCACCAGATGAGGGCGATGACAACAGATCGATGCAGCAGCCAGCACCTTGTTCCCACAGAGACGGACGGATACCTGCCCAGGAAATGCTCCTGTGCAGCTTTCCTTGGCAGCTGGACTGGTACAGGGAGGAGAAAGAGGCCACTGCAAGGGAAACCACGTGAGCTGCCACGTCAGCAGGCGGGACACTAGGCACAGGCCGAGCAGGGCGACGGCCACCACTAGTCCCGCCAGACCCGAGCCCTGGAGAGGAGAGAGGGGGCCAGCGGCATCCGGCCTGCGGGGCAGGGCGTGTCCACGGGCTTGCGCCTCGGAGAGGTCTGAACAGTGTCTGGGGAGGGTGGGGGCGGAGGAGACCGCACCGAGGCCCGCAGGCAGGGGCGGCCGTGCAGGCAGGAGGCGCGGCGCGGTGTCCCAGAGGCACTCAGAACCAGCCTGGGAGCACCGAGGCCGTGGGGGGCCCTGGACCTCCCCGCCACAGAGAGGAAACCGTGCAGCAGCCAGCCAGGGCACCCACCCCCGCGGCGCCGCCTGCGGGCTCACCTGTGTTGGAGCGCGGGAGGAGGGGAGGCTTGGTGGTGCTGGCCGCAGGCACCGACAGGGACTTGAACAGGGCAGTGTCGCGGTGCTCCTTGAAGCGCTCGGCGGCCATGAGCGCGTTGGACAGCTCCTGCAGCGGCATGTTGTCGATGTCCGAGGAGAAGGGGCTGAGCGGGTTCTCCAGGCTCATCAGCCAGCTGGTGTTGCCTGGGGGACGGGCAGCACCCACAGGCCTCAGCCACGGAGGAACAGGGCAGGGCGGCGGGGGAGGCTCTCGGCTGCCCTCCCCCCGTGGTCACCCCTCTCCGTTCTCAGTGGCTCCAGGTCAGCCCCCTGCGAAGGACAGACCCCTCCTCAAAGGCAGCACCAGGATGGCGCAGAGGGGCAGCTGGGGGAGGCTTCTGGACTCCGACTCCAGGACCGGGAGCCCACGTTTGGACTCCACCTTCCCACGGGGTCGTCCTGGGCCCAGAACCTACACCGCCGAGGCCTTCTCGCCTGGGCTCCCACCTCCCCCTGCCCCCTTCCCCCAGGATCCAGGGCGACTGCTGACCCCCCTTCTGGCTCCTCATGGACGCACAGCCAGCGCCCCCAGGCCTCTCTTCCTTTCCCTGCCTCCGTCTCCTCCCCCTAGTTCCCAAGGTGCCTTCGGGGTTCTGGGCCTCTGCTGAGCCCTCCGCCTCCCCACAAAGCCCCCCTCACTGCTCCTCTTTGGAGACTTGGCTCAGAAGCTGCCTCCCCAGTGGCCCTCGGCAACCCAGAGCCCAAGCTTGCTTGGCGGTGCACGCGGCTCAGGCTGCCTGCGAGGCCGGGCCGGGGCAGGGCTGCGGTGTGCGAAGCCACCGGCCCCGCCTCTCGGTACCTGTGGGCCTGCGGACCAGGATCTCGGCCCAGCCCTGGGTCAGCAGGGGTGCATAGGCGGCCAGGTGCGTCTTCTCCTTCCGCGCCGCGGCCTGGGCACCGGTCGGGGCCTTCTCGGGCTTCGTGAATGCTGCAGTCTGGGGTCCTGGAGGGGTGGGGCCGCCTGGGAAGTGGGAGGCTGGAGTGTCCAGGGCGCCCACACGCAGGCCGTGGCCCCCTGAGGGAGGATGGGAGGGCTGGTGAACATCACCAGCCAGTGGGAAGCGACCAGTGAGCCACGGTCCACCCAGGGCCTGGCCGCCACAGGCACCCCCAGCCACACAGCCTCAGGGTGGCCCGCGTAGCAGGGAGGGCCCGGCTCCAGCACCACGTGGACCACAGCTCGTTTAAGCCCCAGCAGGTAGGAGCTCCCAGCCCGTGGGAAAACCAGGCTCGCCGGCTGTGCAGCCGAGACGGGGTCACGCACAACGGCACCCAGCCTGTCAGGACAGGGCCTGGCCGGGAACCAACCGTCCACCCCTCGGCCCTAAGGGCCTTTCCCGAGCAGCAGGACCGACAGGGGCGGCCAAGGGGTGGGGACCGCCTGCAGGGAGCGCACCTGACATGGAGCGGACGCGATCCCGGGCCCCGCGGCACACCTGCTGCCCAGCCTGGGACTCCAGCTTGGCCGGCGCCTCCTTGGTCTGCCTGACTTGCACGCTGGGGGTGGGACTGAGGACAGAAGTGCCCACACCAGGTGAGCGGGCCCATCGGCCCCTGGGCCACCATGCACAGACCCACTGCAGAGGCCACGCAGACAGGTGGGCCAAAGACAGTCACCTCCGCTCCGGGGCCCCCGGCGGCTCTCCCATGTCCAGGCCCAGAAGCGACCGGGTCCCAGTCCCCACGCTTGTCGTCACCGTGACAAGCTTGTTCCCGACCAGCCAGGTTTTGGTCCTGCCGCCTGCCAAGAGGAACTCGCCCACGGGGGACCTGCAGGCACAGGGGCATCAGCCAGCCTCAGCTGCTCACCTGCAGGGTGGCCCCAGCTCCCACAAGCCCCCGACCACGTGCCCCACGCTGGTCCACAGCCGAGCTGAGCAGAAGCGTCAGAAGCAGACAGTGGCACCAGCTGCCACTACTCTGACAGGGCAATCGCAGAAGGGGAGACAGGACAGTGGGATTTCCAAATGCCCCAGCCCCCACCTCGGCAGCGGCACGCACCTCTTGGGGACGGCCGTGAAGTTGGAGAACACGTATCTGGCCATCATGTCCAGACACGTCTCCGTGAGCTCCAGGTGGAGATTCTTGAGGCTGTCGTCAGCCTGGGCCATCGAGTTCTCGTCTGCAGAGCCCAGACTGGCGCTGGTGAGGGAGGTCTGCAGCCTGCCAGAGGGGAAGGCCACGGGCTGGTCAGAGACCCCGCAGCGGCCCAGCCTTGTCACCCACCACCAGGGCCAAAGCTCAACACATGCAGGAGCTGGCAGGGCCCGGGCCGCGCTCGAGGGGCCCACACCCGGCACAGGAGCCGACCGACCCACGACACTGCAAATCCCAGGATCGCGTTATTCCAGAGAGAGGGGAACGTAACGTGGGAAAAACCCAGGCCCGCTCGCTGTTGGAGGAGAAACTTTAGGAGACAGGGAGAGACGGAAGTCCAACCTTGCTGCAGCACACAGAGAGTTAGGCTATGGCTTCGTGGCGGGAAGAGGTTTAGGCATGCAGAGGAGCCACGTCCACGGGCCACTGGCCAAATCTGCATTCTGCCCCCAGAGCCAACCTGGGCTGTCGCGTGGCTTCTCGCCCCCAAACTCCTACCCTGAAGAGCTGAGCCACTACCACATGCCGAACGGGCGGCTGACCCACTTGCCTGTGCAGGCTAATTCTAACACCAGCTACACAGCCCCTTTACCACGGTTTGCTCACGGTAAAGAATTTACCGGAGGCTTTCTCTGCTTAGAGGCGCCCGCATCAAATCCGGTGCCTGCTTCTGTTTTTCTCTCCCATTTCTCAGCAAAGTATTCTTTTCCCCCATTTCACAATAAATTTTTTTTACTGGTCCAATTAAAAAATTTTACTGGAAAAGAGCTGAGAGGGGAGCTCCACTGGTCCGCCTACCCCCATCCTCCACCAAATCCCAGACAAGAGGCCAGTGTGAGGATGGAGCCCAGACGTATAGCTGAGGGGATGGCTGAGGTGTGCGAGGGGCCGCCCGGCATGGCAGCAGCACCCCTGCTTGGTGCAGCCTGCTCCAGGACCCGCCACGGGCACGGGACAGCTGAGGCCCTGGCCCCCGCCCTCACCAAGCAGGGGTGTCCAAGGGCCCACACCCGGCCAGACACCAGCCGTGGCCAAGAGCCCAGGCTCTCGCAGGGTTCGACACAAAAGCCCTTCTTCCCTTTCGGCTTTACAACAGAAAGCAGACCCTTTTTGAAACGGTGTGCAAAAAGAAAGTCACTGAGAGACCACATAAAGGCCAGACCCCAGGAGCATGGGCCCTGTGCAAGCTGGCTGGCGCTGCAGGGACTGGAGGCCCCTGCCCCGACGCCGGGCTGCCGGGCCAGCCCCTGGGGAAGCCGTGTGCCAGCAGTGCTGGCTTGGGGACAGAGTGCAACCTGCCAGGCCACACTGCCAGGCTCCACGGGCTAGGACCCGTCCCCTCAGGCCTCCTCTCGCTCAGCCAGGGAGGGCGTGGGCAAGCGGCGCGGTCATGCAAGCAGCCCCATGCACCACCACCCTGGCGCTCCCGCCTGGCAGCCCCCCTTCTTGGGCCCAGCTCCAGGGCCTGCGCCCCCCGCCCGACACCGTGCCACTACCTGCGGGCCACATGGTCAGACACGCTGACGCTGCGGCAGCGGAAGGCCTCGGCTGCAGAGCTCTCCTTCACGGGCGGGGAGTTATTCAAGCCTTGCCTGGGGGCTCTGGCTATCCTTACACTACCAGGCGAGGACCGGCGCACCCGGTCCCAGAGAGCCCAGCTCCCAGGAGGGAGAGCAAGCCATTGGCGGGGTGAAGAGGAAAGGCGCGGGGTGGAGTGGAGAGGCCCCGCAGGCGGGACCGACAGAGACCATGCCAGGAGGACAGTTAATGGGGAAGAAACAGAAAACAAAACCGCATGAAAATACATCCGGTAACATGACTGCGAAAAAGTCAGATTTCACACACGATACCAAAACAAAGAACATCAGGGCAAATCAAACGTGTGACGGCCGGGCACGGCAGACTCCAGGCTTGGCTGACCAGGCCCCCCTCCCACACAGCCACCGCCACCTCCGACCCGGGCCTGGGCCCAGGGTGCTTAAGGCTGCAGGCCAGCTGGAGCCCGAGAGCCCGAGGCGAGGCCCCCGGCCCCGGCGGCCACACCCGTGCCTACTGGCCCCAGCCGCCGGGCGCTTGGGAGGACGGGTTTTGAGTTAGCTCATAGGGTCCTGGTCATTCTGGAAAATGCCGCATTCCCACCTAGGGAGAGCCAAAAGAAGCTTGGGCGGGAAGGTGGGGCCAGAAGCGGGGAAGCCAGTCAAACAAAACGCAAACAGCACAGCCCAGCACGGCTCTTTTTCAAATTCGGCAAAAGCGACCATGATGCTAAAGCGTGTTCTGATTAGCAGCAGGTTGGGGAGCGAGCTCTGGAAGCAGAGGGGTGAGTCTGGCCCAAGCTCAGCTAACTAGAGAGAGCCTGGGAGGTGTGGAAAAGGGGGCTGCAAGGCTGGGCTCAGCCCCGCCCAGGCCAGGACACCTGGCTTTGCAGGAGAGGCTGAGCTGTCCCCACACAGCCCCCAGCTCATCCAGCAGCCCCAGCCCCAGGCGCCCACCGGCTAGCACCTGAGCCCCGGCTCAGCCGAATCCATGCTCGTGGCTCAGGGAGGTGGGGCTCTGCCATGATGGTGCCCTCAGAATCCACGACACCACAGGCCGCCACAGAGGGCTGGGGGGGATGGCACTGCTCCCCAGGGCAGGCCTCAGGCTGCGCCCATCACCAGCCTGGAAGCGGCCTGTCGGCTCCAGCCGCGCACCATCCACGCCGCAGCCCACAGCCCAGCCCACCTGCCCCCAACCCGGGCTCGCCCAAGGCAGGCCCCGCACCTCCTGGGCCTCTCGTTGAGACTGGTGCTCCGAGCCCTGAAGCTGTCCTTCTCCGGGGTGTCGTCAAAAGACAGGAGGACATTGGAGCGCAGGCCCTGGCAGGGAGGAGCAGACCCAAGCCCTAAGATTGGGGCGGGTGGCCCTGCAGACACCTGTCAGCCCTGCCCAGGTGTGCTGTGAGCCTTGGGACCTGCTGGAGGCCCCAAGGCAGGGACAGCACGTACCCCACCCCCACAGCCCACAGCGCACGCCGCTCATGGCTCCATCAGCCTCTCTCCCCGGCCCCACGTGCTGCTCTGAACATGGCCGACCAGCAGCAAGGAGGCCCCAGCCCTAGCAAGGGGCGTGAGCCTCCACTGGCCCTCAGGCCTGGAGAGAAGAGCCGGCTACCTTGGTGATGTAGGGAACAAAGTCTTTCCGGAAGGGTAGGCGGCACCTAATGAACCACATGGCTATCACGTGATGGGCCAGGCACACGATGTACTGGTTGAACCTGGGAGAAGAAAGGGCATGCAGCGGAAGCCGTCCTGGCTCCAGGAAATGCAGCAGCTGGGAGCACGTGGCAGGCACAGCCGGCTCCAAGGCTGAGGCCGGGGTGGCTTTTGGTACCAGGAGGCCGCACCCGATGGAGAGGGGGAGCCCTGGGGCACGAGGCCGGCACTCACTTGGAAGGATTGGTGTAGGGTAGCGAGATGGCGAACACGCTGGCGTACTGCTCCGCGGCGAAGTTCCTGTAGAGGTGGGGCAGTCTGGCCAGAGCTGTGAGGCCAACAGAGAGACGGCTGGTAAGTGGCCCAGGCCAGCCTGGGTGGGGACGGACGCTCAAGGTTGCGGGGCCACAGTGGTCACAGGTCTTGGCTGTTTCTAAAAGCAGGGAAGCCGTGCTGACCCAAGAAGGGGAAAGGCCGCAGGCCATGGGGGCACAGCCTGGCCTGCTCTCAGCTCCCTCCTGCGGCCTCTATCGTTCAGCCTGTGGGCTCAGAACGGGCCTGGCTTCTTAGAGAGAACGACAGTGCGTGCACAGGGCCACAGAGCCCAGGGTGCCTCTCTCGGGCCCTGTGCAGAAAGCCTGCCAACCCCCGTCCCTTCCACTGTCCAAACATCTGAATGCCTGTAACAGGCCAGACATGGCACCCAATGCTGGGAACACAGGGCTGAGCAAGGCACCTGGGCACCTGCAAACCACCACCTCACAGGGGAGGCGGCAGAAACAGGCATGCCAGCAAAGCACCTCCACGTTGTGGAGGAGGTGACAGAGCCAGGCCAGGTTGGGACCAAAGTGGGACCAAGCTGAGGCCAAGGGAGGCTTCTACGAGGAGGAACATTTACGCTGACACTGAGCAGAAAAGAGGAGCCAGGCCTTTAAAGATCAGGAAGGAAAGCATTCTGGATGGGGGCATGGAGGTGCAAAGGGCCTGGGGCAGCAGGGGTGGCCATAATGTGACTGGAAGTCAGCATGGGTTCTTTTGGGGCAGGGCCCTGACACGAGCAGCTGGCCCAGCCCCCAATCCAAGGGTCTGCCGCAGGCGCACACGCAGCTGCCGCTTACTCGACAGGAACTCAAGGAGCGGGATGGCCATGCTGGCAGTAGCAGAGATGTGCGTGAGCTTCACGATCAGCACGGGCAGCGCCTTGATGACGACGTCGGGCATCTCCACGCTGCACACGGCCAAGGCCACCACACACTGGCTGGCGCAGCGGTGAACGAGGCCTTGCTCCAGGCAATACACCATCTCCCGCTGTGGGCGCACAGGTGACTCAGCGCCCACCTGCCACAGGGCCGCTGCCCCCCCCC
>JAQZBX010074145.1:0-14800 GCA_029593785.1 Cabassous unicinctus
TCACTGTTGATGGGAATGCAAAATGGTACAACCACTATGGAGGACTGTTTGGCAGTTCCTAAAGAAGTTGAATATAGACTTGCCACGTGACCCTGCAATACCACTACTGGGTATATACCCAGAAGAACTGAGAGCAGTGACACGAACAGACATCTGCACACCGATGTTCATAGCAACATTATTCACCATTGCCAAAAGTGTCCATCAACAGATGAATAGATAAACAAACTGTGGTCTATTCACATGATGGAATATTATACAGCTGTAAGAAGAAATGAAGTCGTAAAGTATATGGCAACAAGGATGAACCTGGAGGACATTATGCTGAGTGAAGCAAGCCAGACACAAAAGGACAAATACTGTATGACTGCTTTACTATGAACAAACTATATTGTGTAACATATTGTTTGATCAAAAAAAAATTTATATGTATCCATTACAGTTAATGGAGAAATGTATATATTTATTAATCTGTGTTTACTTTTTAGTTTTTAATTGTTTATATTTTCAATTATTAAATGTACAAATAAAATTAAATAAATAAAAAATAAATAAAAAGAATTACACCCTTAAAATCCACATTTTATATACCCTTTCCTTACCTTTGTGATATGCCAACTTTTAAAGTATTCAATCTCCTCCCAATCCCTACCAGGAACATTAAAATGTGTTTTCAGGAAGGGATATAGATAGTTAAACCCTTAATGTGATCTTAAATTCAAGATGCTAAAAGGCCCTAGAGACAGATCACAGACCATCTGCATCAGATTTACCTTCAAAGCCTGGTAAGAATGCAGAATCTTCATCCCCATTCCTGAGCTAGTGAAAATGGAATCTCTAGAGGTGGAGTTCAGGAATCTGCTTTGTAACAAGCTTCCCCACTAAAGATTAAGAATCACAGGCTTAAGGTGAACTATTTTGTAGAGCTGGTTGGAGGCAGAAGGCACTTTTAGATAGGTTTCCTTAGACAAATAATTCTGTACAGGTGGGTCAACTGGGGGCTTTTTTTGTAATTTGCCATGTTACAATGCTTCTTGTCAGTGAACACATGAACTTCTAAATCAGGAAGTTCAGTAAGGCCTCCAACTTCCAACGAAATTATTTATGTAAATGATAACAAGGAAGTAACATAGTCCATGGACTAGTAATATTTTTGGCTCACATTATTCCATCTCTGAGAAAATCTCTGGTAGAGAAGCTGACTTTCAATGCTTCACATGAGAAAGAAAAAGTAATAATCAGAGATTGTCACTGTCCACCGCCTTGTGTATGGAGGCTAGTCCCCTTAATGGGAGGAAGCAATGACCAGTTTGGGGATACAGTGATCTGCCCAGACAGACCCCTTTTCTTTCTACCTCCTCTAAGAAGGGGGCCGGGGGTTGGGGTGGGAGAAGGCATCCCTAGTCCCTGTTTAGAGTTTTGAAATAGTCAACTATTAAGGAAGAGACTTTACCACCAGAGGGTTGAGTAACCAGTTTCGGTAATATAAAGAGACTTTGCTGAAAATTTTTTCTGTTTGACATCTTAACCTTTCACTCACTGGCTTATAAAATGACCTATTACTCCCAGGGACTTGGCAGGGACAAGGGGCCTAGTCAGATCATTGTCCAAAAATTTCCTTGAAATACTTGGCATCAAAGAATTGAGTTGCACCTGAGACTTAACAAGTACTTGAATGATTTATTCAGTTCACCTCCATTGTTCTGCCCCACCTGAAACTTCAGAAGACTCAGGAGCTAAAAAGAAGACCTCTCAGAAACAAGGGGCCTAGAGAATAGAAGAAAGCAAAGAGCCAGAGAGTTATGATGAGTTACTGAGGTTGCAAGCTTAAGTATCCAGATGAGGATAGACATATTTATTATGTGAAAGAAATGGGCCGGGGATAACTCACTTCACCAAAATAGAGAGCACATGGCTCCTCTCAAGTCCACCTTAGCCAAGAGGTAACATGCTGAAAGTTTGCTCAGTGTAGACATGTCTTCCAAAATTTTAAGGCAAGTTAGAAAGCTGAATATTTATGTGAAACTCTCAATTTTTAAATTTTGGCTCAAAAGAATTTTAAACACAATGTGAGCCAACAAAACACATTTCCAGGGTAGAATTTGGCCTATGAGCCTACAGTTGCAACCACAGAGTTTTGCTCTCAATGGTAAAATAGAAGAGTAAAAGACTATGGAGGTTTTTGTTAACCAGGATGGGGAGGGTTAGGTATATTGGCATATTTTGAAAATTATTAAAGTGGACTTTTTTTTTTGCCTGTCTGAGCACATGGCTTGGCCTTAGTCTACTTGAAACATTGACACATATGTTGGGCCTGAAGGAAAGATTAGGAATTTTTTTACAGAGAGAAATGTAATATTCATCATCAGATATTCAAAAGTGATTTTCTTCCATATACTATGTCACCAAGTGGAGAGGATAGGTGGATGTGGTAAGCAGATCATAGTCTTATATTCTGAATAATTAAGTAGCCCAAAGTAAATTTAAATGAGCCACAGATAATTCCACAGGTTTTTCCACTCAGTTATACTTTTTCTATGTAATAGAACTCTCTTCTAATGTAGAAAAGCCTAAATAATTACTCAATGTCATGTCAAATATGTAGCAGCAGGACATTGTTAGGCAGGCACAGAGCAGATATTGAGAGTCAGGCAAAGGGTCCATTTCAGGAATCAGCAATTCAGGACTTAAGTGTTCAAAGTGAACACATGTCTAGAAATGGGAAGTCATGTAAGAGTAAATATAGGGCATTAGTAGCCTTGTCATCACAGAATAAGGTAGATGGGATTCATGAGGCCTCAGAAGTCAATGGAGGTAAGTTTTAGAATATATATAAATATAATAAATATGGTATATATATATATAAAATGGTAATTCTAGATCTTTGTTTCTAGGGCTGTGTGATGGTTAGGCTAATGTGTCAAGTCGGCCAGGTAATTGTGCCCAGTTGTTTGGTCAAGCATGCACTGGACTAATTGTAATATAAGGACATTATGGACTTTAGTCATCAGTGAGTTTACTACGTAGATGGCTGATTACATCTACGATCAACCAGGGAGATTGCCACCAGGAATGAGTGACCTTTTATCCAATCAGTTGAATGCCTTAAAAAGGGAAATGATTTCAGCATTCAGAGACAATTTCCCTGACCGTCTTTGGACAGCCAACGTCTCCCGGGAACTCATCAAGGATCTTCATTGGACTTACATCAGAGTCCCTGGTTTGCAAACTGCCTGCGGAACCTCAACTTGTGCATCCCCATGGTCACGTGAGAGACTTATAAAATCTCATACTATTTACAGATATCTCCTGTTGATTCTGTTTCCCTAGAGAACCCTGACTAACACAGGCTGTGTCTGCTTTGCTTCCCCTCCACTGTCAAGTTATGGTTTATCCACACTTTAGAGACTGGGCCAGAACAGCCAGGCCAGGAATGATCTTCACAAGGGCTTGCTTATCCCCCAGGCTAGGGGAGGAGATGGGCTGCAAGAAAGCGGAGATGACTGACTGCGCAGGCTGCACGCTGCGAGCTGTGCAGCTGCTTTTATTATTTCCTCAGGGGTCCGGGTCAGGGAAGAAGGCGAGGAGAGAAATGAAAGGTGGAGGCAGCGCTCTCATTCATAGGGCAACAAGCCAAACAGCTACAACCAGAAGTCCTGCAGATAGCTCAGCAAGATGGTGGCCCTGCGCGTCAAGGATTGCTGTAGGTTTCAGTCTTGGACCATAACAGTCTGCATCCCAGCTGCCAGGGTGGCCTCCACCCTGTTGGGGGCGTCTTCAAACGTAAGGTACTTTTCTGCTGGAGCAGAAGGTGAAAATCTCTTTGCACAAGTTAAAAATATGGCAGGATCGGGTTTTCCATTCTTCCCTTCAGGATCATCTCCCAAAATGATATGGTGAAACAAACTTAAGAACTCTTTGTATTTACTTGTTTTCGTTTCAAATGACGCGGACTCTGAACTGGCGGTGGATCGGTTTTTCTACACCTGGCATCAGGGCAGCCGTGGGGAACAACTGCTTTAACTCAGTTGGCTTTCTTCCACTAGCCCCTCTTTGGTGATTGGAAGTTGCAAGGCTTCGATTATAACCTGTGCTGCTTCTAATGCCGTTTTCCCCATAAAGAGGGATTTTACATCCCAGGTGTACAGAATACAGAAGAAGGCCATTCATGTTGAAGATGAGGTGGGTGATGGATAGGCGAGGCCAAGAGCACTGCCATGGTGCTACCACCAAGGCCTCCACCAGGTGGGGGCGGGAAGAAGGCCACCTGCCCACCTGCCCAGGTCTTACTGAGCACCTGTTTTTGTTTTTGAATAGCAACCATTCTAGTGGGTGGGAAATGGTATCTCATTGTGGTTTTGATTCGCATTTCCCTAATAGTGAATGATATTGAGCATCTTTTCATGTGCTTTCTGGCCACCAGTATATCTTCTTTGGAGAAATGCCCATTTTAAAAATTGGGTTGTCTTTTTGTTGTTGAGTTGTAGAATTTCTTTATATATTTTGGATAGTAAACCCTTATCAGATATGTGGCTTCCAAATACTTTCTCCTATTGAACAGGTTGTCATTTTACTTTCATGATAAAGTCCTTTGATGCACAAAATTTTAATTTTGATCAAGTCCCATTTATCTCTTTCTTTTGCTTTTGCTTCTTGTATTTGGGTGTAAAGTCAAAGAAACCATTGCTTACCACAAAGTCCTGAAAATGCTAGAAGATGTTTTCTTCTAGTTTTGTAGTTCTGGTTCTTATATTTAGGTCTCTGATCAATTTTTAGTCAATTTTTGTATTTGATGTGAGGTAGGGGTCCTTCTTCATTCTTTTGCTTATGGATATCCAGTTTCTCTAGCACCATTTGTTGAAGAGACTATTCCTTCCCCATTAAGTGGACATGGCACCCTTGTCAAAAATCTACTGCCCATTAATATGAGGGTTGATTTCTGAACTCTTAATCTGATTCCATTGGTCTATATGTTTGTCCTTGTACCAGTACTATGCTGTTATGATTACTGTATCTTTGTAATAAGTTTTAAGATTAGGAAGTGTAGCAGTTTGATATTATTTATGAATTCCAAAAAGAAATAATAGATTATGTTTGTAAACTGGTCGCTTCCTCTGGTGTGATAATCCTCTGATTGTATTAGATTCAGCTGACACATCTGATTAAGTTATGTTAAGATTAGGGCTCTGATTCAACCAGTCATTAGAGTGTGACTTAGCGTCAAATCCCAGGCCCCTTGGGTTGATAAAACAGACTCTCAGATGGAAGTAAACACACACAGGACCAGATATGCAAGAAGAGAGCATGCTCCATGGACATGGCCCTGGGAAGAGAGATGAGCCTGATAGTCTACAGCCGACCTTGTGTAGAGAACAGAGCAGCTGAGCCTGGAAAGAAACGAGCCCCAGGGAGAGTGATGAGCCTTATGCCAGCCTATAGCTGAGGTTGGAATTTTAACTGGAAAAATAATAAAATAATAAAGTACATTTAGTTTTAAAAAGTGACACAGAGCCTTAAGAGGAAGGAGGAAGGCTGAACCCTCACAGACATCACCTGCCATCCTGCATCAACATGTGGCAACAGACTTTGGGTGAGAAAGTACCTCTTATGGTACCTTGAGTTGGACTCTTGAGGGCCTGGTAACTGTAAGCTCTACCCCAAATAAATACCCTTTATAAAAGCCAACAGAGTTCTGGTACTTTGCACCAGCACCCCCTTTTGCTGACTAATACAGGAAATATGAGTCCTCCAACTTTGTTCTTTTCTTTCAAGATAGCTTTCGCTATTTGGGGCCCCTTACTTTTCCTTATAAATTTGTTTATATGCTTTTCCATCTCTATAAAGAAGGCTGTTGGAATTTTGATTGGAATTGAGTTGAATCTGTAAATCTCTTTGGTAAAATTGATCTTTTAAAAATATTTAATCTTCCAATCCATAAACATAGAATGCTCTTCCATTTATTTGTCTTTTTTTTTTTTCACAGTGTTTTGTATTTTTCTGTATATAAATTCTTTACATCTTGGTAAGATTTATTCCTAGATACATGATTCTTTTGCTTTCTGTCAAAAAGAATTTTTTCTTAATTTCTTCTTCAGATTGTTCATTACTAGTGTATAGAAACACTACTGATTTCTGGGTGTTGATCTTATACCCCACAACTTTGCTGACTTCATTTATTTGTTCCAGTAGCTTTGTTGTGGATTTTTCTGTATATAGGATCCTGTCATCTGCAAATAAGAAAAATTTCACTTCTTCCTTTACAATATGGATACCTTTTTTCCTTTCTCTTGCCTAATTGCTCTAGCTAGAACATCCAGTGCAGTGTTAAATAATAGTGGTGACAGTGGGCATCCTAGTCTTGTTCCTGATATTAGAGGGGAAGTTTTCAGTCTTTTACCATTGAGTATAATGTTAGCTGTGAGTTTTTCATATATGCCCTTTATCATGTTGAGGAGGTTTCCTTCTATTCTTAGTTTTCCAAGTGTTTTTATCAGGAAGTGGTGCTGGATTTTGTCAAATGCCTTTTCTAAATCAATTGAGATAATCATGTGTTTTTTTTTCCCCCTTTGTTCTGCTAATGTGGTTGTTTGGATGTTATGTGAAAGTTCTTTGGGTGATGAGGCACAAACACAGATAGCCAGCCAACTGATAATATATGAATAAACAGCTTTGTTAGATCAATGGCCCTGGAGGGCAGAAGAGTGGCCCACTGGGTCTTACCTAATATAGGTTCCTGCCAGGGTCCATCAAGGGTGGGGGGGGAGAAGCACATGTGGGTCCTGGCTCTTGCCTTCATTGTGACCCAGAGGGTAAGGGTTGGGCTTTGCTGGACATACTGGGGATTGGAAGTTTCACACTGAACAGCACAAAAAGCAGAAACAGCAAGGGCCATTTTGAGAAGCTGAGCGTCATTTGGAGGCACTAAAGGCAGCTCTTATCCTCCAAACTATATGGAATACAGGCCTGTTGTGGCTATGTCCAGGGCAGGGCTGACTGAGATGGTCACTCAAAGAGAAACTTACAACCAAGCCAGGCAGAATGATGAGGCACAAAATATAATCTTTTATGCCATTACAGTGATGTATTATATCAATTAATTTTCTTATGTTGAACTACCCTTGCATTGCTGGGATAAATCCCACTTGATCATTGTGTATAATTCTTTTAATGTGCTGTTAGATTCAGTTTGATAGTGTTTGTTGAGGATTTTTGCATCTATAGTCATAAGAAATACTGCTCTGTAGTTTTCTTTTCTCGTTATATCTTTACCCTTTGGTATGAGAGTCATGTTGACTTTGTAGAATGAATTAGAAAGTGTTACCTCCTCTTCAATATTTGGAAGAGTTTGAGCAGAACTGGTGTTAATTCTTTTGGGAATGTTTGGTAAAATTCACCTGTGAAGCAATTTGATCCTAAGCTTTTTCTTTGCTGGGAGTTTTTCTGTAATGTTTTATTTTGTTTTAATTATGGATTTAATCTCTTTACTAGTTATTGGTTTGTTGAGAGCTTCTATTTCTTCTAGAGTCAGTGTAGGTAGGTTGTGTGTTTCTAGGAATTTGTCCATTTCATCTAGGCAATCTAATTTGTTGGTGTACGGTTGTTCATAGTATCCTCTTAGTCTTTTTTATTTCGGTGGGGTCGGTGGTAATGTTTCCCCTTTCATTTCTGATTTTAGTTTTTTGAGTCCTCTCTCTTTTTTTCCTTTATCTGTCTAAGCTAAAGGCTTGCCAACTTTATTGATCTTTTCAAAGAACCAACTTTTGGTTTTGTTGAGTCTATTTTTTAAATCTCTATTTCATTTATCTCTGCTCAAATCTTTGTTATTTCTTTCCTTCTGCTCATTTTGGGTTTAGTTTTCTCTTCTTTTTCTAGTTCCTCCAGTTTTGAGGTTAGGTGTCTGATTTGAAATCTTTCTTCTTTTTTAATGTAAGTATTTAGAGCATTAATTTTCCTCTCAGAACTGCCTTCACTGCATTCCGTAAGTTTTGATATGTTATGTTTCATTTTCATTCACCTCAAGATATTTCTTAATTTCCCTTGTAATTTCCACTTTAACCCACTGGTTAAGAGTACATTGTTTAATTTCCACGTATTTATAAAATTTCCATTTCTCTCTCTGTTATTGATTTCTAGCTTCATTTCATTGTGGTCACAGACAATACATTGTATGATTGAGATATTTTTAAATTTAATTGTTTTGTGACCTAAGATATGGTCTATCTTGGAGAATGATCCATGTGCACTAGAGAAGAATGCTTATTCTGCTGCTGTTGGATGAAGTGTTATACATATGTCTTTTAGGTCTCGTTGGGTTAGAGTATCATTCAAGTCTTGTATTTCCTTATTGATCTTCCATCTTGATAGTCTATCCATTACTAAAAATGATGTGTTAAAGTCTCCTATTATTAATATAGAACTGTCTATTTCTCCCTTCAAATGCATCAAATTTTGTTTCCTGTATTTCGGGGCTCTGCTGTTAGGTGCAACTATGTTTATAATTGTTACATCTTCTTGCTGAATATGTAGGGAGTTTTTCATTTTAGTTGTGTTCTTCAACTCCAGTATTTCTCTGGAGAGGTTTCCATACTGTTCATTCAATGTTTTCATCATATCCTTTTGTTCTTTCTCTGTGTTTCCTTTATCTCCTTGAGCATACTGAGGATCCTTTTTTAAAGTCTGTCCAGTAAGTGCAAAGTAGATGGCTTCTGGATTTTTATCTTGTTCCTTTGGATAGACCAAAGAATGCATGTAGTCCTTTGTCCCTGGCCACATCAACTTAATTGTGTCTCATACTGTCCCAGCTGTCTGCAAGCCACTTCTCTGCCCTCAGGATAAATTCTGGGAGGGTGAGCCCAAGACATGTTCCCCAGCTCAGTCTCTTTGACTTCCACCCAATAGATTGGCACTGGCATACACACACTCCCATATCTACAAAGGAACCACTCTGCTCCCTCTGGAACAGGACCAGGGACCCACAATGGAAGTGCAAGCTGGCTTCACACTGCATTGTGGAGGGGGTGGGAGAGAGACCAGCAAGGGTATCAGGAGCTTCTTGTATGGTTTTCAAAGCTGTGTTTTCTTGATTTAGCACTTGCCCAGTTAATGCAGCTCTTTAACTGTTTTCTGTAGTTTTGAGGAAGGTTACTTTCTTTAATATTCCTCTGTAGCCTTTGCCCAAGGAGGGGGCTGGTTTGAAAAAATGGCTGCCCCCAGAGCAGTGTCCAGTAACCCAGTAGCCAATCAAAGGTAGAGATCTGCAATCATAGTATATTCCTCCTCTCACTGAGTTTGGAGGAATAGGTCTTTATGTCCTACCCCAGCCAGAGGCCTGTGCTCCAGTTCCCACTGCTGTCTGCCATGAGGCTGAGAGGAAGAGGGTGATAGCTGCTGTAGGGAGGGTGAAACTCACCAGTATTTATTGCAATTTACCAGCCTCTTCCTCCCACTCCTCCCTGGATGTTGCACAGTCTTCTACCAGACACCAGAGTTTCAAATTAGTCAATTCAGACAGTTTCTGTCTGCTCCACAGTTCTTTTGGTGGAGGGATTGATTCCTGGAGCTTTTTACTCCACCATCTTCCCACAATCCTCTTGTCATTGATTTTTATTAAAATTTTAATTGGAAAAATAATAAAAGTACATTATGTTTTAAAAAGTGACACAATAATTAAACTTGCCAAAGCTAGGTTTTGAAGACACAAGTCCTGATCAGTACTCAGGAGTCCAGGTCTTGCCCCAGTGTTGCCTGTGAGAGTGGTCCCAGAGCTTGCCAGAGGGGAAAGAAGTTGCAAGGTGGCACCAAAAGTCCAGAACCATGGGACGTCAGAGTAGACGAAGCTAGAGAGGCTGGAGAGACAGTTTGAGGTTGGAAATAGGAGGCCATTTTATTTAATTTGATCCATTGTATTTCATTTGACTCACTTTACTGAGCATTTATTACATGCCTGGCACTTTCAAATTTATAATCTCACATTAATCCTCCTATTACTCTGTGAAGGGTGTTTATACACCACTTTTCAAATGGGCCTGGAAGTGGATGTGGCTCAAGTGGTTGGGCATCCGTCTACCATATGGAAGGACCCGAGTTCGATCCCCGGGACCTCCTGGTAAAATAAAATAAATAAATAAAATAAAATAAATAAAATAAAATGGGCCAAGTAACTTTCTTAGAACTGTAAATAATTTGCATAAGGTCACACAGCTCGTCAGTGGCAGGTCCAAGATTCAAACTTCAAGGATTCCTTCCAAGATTCTAGTAAGTGAAGTGTGGTGGTTCAGAACTGAGACCATAGTTGCTAAGTAATGCTGTTTGGCAAAACCCTCGTGCACTTTGAGTGGCGAAGTTCAGGTACAATAAAGGAGTTCATCAAACTGGTATTTAATTAGTTACCCACAATCTGTTCACATATTAGCAAGCAAGTGGAAGACATATTTTAGGGGCTCCTGGAATTCAGACTCCACAGGCCTTGCACAGTTATCACAATTATTCACAGTTTCCCAAATCATGGGGTAGAGGTGAGAGGACAAGGAGCACACACATTTGCAGGTTTCTGTTTCTGCTTATCTAATACACTCTAAGGAACAGATCAAGAGCCCCATCTTTGGAGTAAGGTCATTTCAATTAAATTCTCAGTTTTGTTCCTTCATAGATGCATGATCCTTAGTCAAGGTACTTAACCTCTGTGAAGCTTAATTTTCTTATCTGCCTGTCTTAGCTTGCCCGAGCTGCTGTACAAAGTACCACAGATGAGTTGATTTAAACAACAGAAATTTATTGTCTCACAGTTCTGGAGGCTAGAAGTCCAAAATCAAAATGTCAGCAGGGCCATGCTCCCTTTTAAAGGGGAGAACCATCATGCCTCTCCCCTGGCTTCTGGTGGGTGGCTGGCAATGAATATTGTTCCTTGGCTTGCAGCAGCATAACTCAATCTCTGCCTCTGTCACCTGGCTGCCTCCCTCCCTCTGTCTCTATGTTTAAATTTCCTCTCCTTATAACACCAGTCATATTGGATTAGACCACCCTAATCCATTTTGGCTTCATCTTAACTAATAGCATCTTCAAAAATCCTGTTTACAAATAAACTCACACTCACAGGACCAAGGATTAGGACATGAGCATCTCTTTCTGGGGTATACAGTTTAATCCATAACACTGCCTAATGGGAAAAACAACAGTGATTATTTTACAGGTTTAAGGATTAAATGAGATAATACATGTAAAGTATTTAGTTCAGTGTATGACGTAAGTATTCAGTTCATAGTAGCCGTTATGATCATCTCACTAATTCTTCATTGTGTTTGGCTCTTGATGGATTTCTCTTTCTAGTGAAGACCAGTTAGTTTTAGTGTTCTGCCATCTCCTAAGCCAATCTAGGGCTGAATGCCACCGCTTCTCCAGCCCTGGTTCCAGCTGAGACATGTGAGGTGAAGAAAATTTCACCCTTGTGGTTGGCAAAGTTTAAGATCTAGCAGTTTAAGATCTCAGGATCTACAGCCAGATTGGTTGGGTTCAGCCACCTGCTTAATCTCTCAATTCTTCAGTTTCCTCTTAAGTAAAAAGAGGATAATAAGAGCACTAACTCATAGGAAGTTTGGGAGAGTTAAATGGTTGATTCATAAAAACATGTTTAGAACAGTACCAGGCACATAGAACACTCAAGAAATGAAAGGTATGGCTATAATTATCTGTGATTTATGATATTTTAAAAATATTTTTTAAAGAGTAAAGCTTATTCCCAAAAAAACTCACGTGGAATTCCAATATAATTATAAAGAAGATAAGCAGAGGTGCTCTGGTTGAAGGCACAAGTGGATATGAGCAAGAAATAGGAAGATCATGGATGGGCCTATGGCCTTCGCTAGGTCTTTCCATCATGGTCCCAGTGGCACTTTATCTAATCCTTGAACTACAGTATTAGTTTTCTATTCATACCATAGCAGATTACCACAAATTAGTATCTCAAAACAACACAAATGTTTTATTTTACAGTTCTGTAGGTTGGAAGTCCAACATAAGTTTCTCTAGGCTAAAATCAAGGTATCAGCAGAATTGTATTCCTTTCTTGAGGCTCTAGAGAGAATCTGTTTCCTTGCCTTTTACAGCCTCTAGAAGCTACCTGCATTCCTTAGCTCATAGCACCTTCCAAAATCAACAATAGAGGGACTAGTCCTCTATGCCATGTGACTAGTCATGTCATAGAAGAATGTCATTGAATTGTTCTCTAACAATAGCCAGGAAAGGTTCTCCAGTTTTAAGGACTCATGATTAAATTGGGCCTACCCAGATAATCCAGGATAATCTCCCTAACAACAAGAATAAGGGGCAGTTTTTAAAAATGGATTTATTCCAGTTTTTCCTACGTATTTAAATCTCTAGTACTACAGAGAAAATTTTATGATGATTAATTTTTTAAATTAAAATATACACAAAAGAAAATTGAAACCTAAGGCACATGGAAAAGCCAAAGAAACATAAATTAAAACTACAGGGAAGCGGATGTGGCTCAGGTCCTTGGGCGCCTGCCTACCACATGGGTGGTCCAGGGTTCGGTTTCCGGTACCTCCTAAAGAAGATGAGCAAGACAGCAAGCTGACGTGTAGGGGCTGGCGCGGGGAGTTGATGCAGCAAAATGACAACGCAACAAGATGACGACGCAACAAGGAAACACAATGAGAGACACAACAAGCAGGGAGCAGAGGTGGCTCAAGTGATTGGGTGCCTCCTTCCCACATGGAAGGTCCTGGGTTTGGTTTCCGGTGCCTCCTAAAACAACAACAACAACAACAACACCAAAAACTGAAGATGAGTAGACAGCGAGCATAAAACAACTAGCGGTGGGCCGGGGAGAAATAAATAAAATAAATCTTAAAAAAAAAACTACAATAATAAAGTTCCCCTTTATAATTAGTAAACTAACAAAAATAATTAATAACATTCAAAAAATAAAGTTGAAATGGAATGAACACACAATGTTAATGGTATCTACCACTTGGAGAACAATATGGCACTAGGAAGCAAGAGCTATAAAATGTTTATATCCTTTGACCAAATAATCTCACTTCTGTGAATTTTTAAAAGAAGGAAAAAGCTTTTCATAAAACAGTGTTCCTAGGGGTGTTATCTAAAAGAGTGGCAGTTAGTAGTGACTATTCACATCCTAAGGCACTGAGGCACAGACCTGGTAATATTTACCAGGAAATAAATGGTTGAGAAGTTTTCCAGCCTACTATGCCTTTCTGAGGCTGGAAGCTTCAGAGTAAGATGCCTTTAGCAGTCTGTGAAAGCTCTGGATATCTGGAAAAGATAGAATAATGTGAAAATGAATTGTCTTTTATTGTATGTGACTAACCCTTATTTTAGAGTTACTTTCTAGTTAGAGTATTGCTAGGTTGTGATATTTTAATGGCATTTTAATGGATAGATTTTTGTAAAACTATTTTGTAAAACTATTTTTGGTAGGGCAGAGGATAAGTCAATATGTATGTCAGTAAGTCAATAATCATGACCTACCTCAGAAATTGGAGGAACTGACAACCTGAAGAAAGATATCTATTTTATAATTCTTTGTATTTTTAATACTTTAAAATACAATTCTATAATCAAATAATAAGGGTAATAAAAATAAACAGATTTTATACTTTTAAGTAAATATAGATCTAAAGGACACCATAAGCAAAATTAAAAAACAAATAACAAACTAGGAAAAACTATTGTGTGATGATATAATATACAAAAAGTTCTTATATATAATCAATAGATGACTGCCACTATAGGAAAATATACACATAACTTGAATAATTGACAGAAGAAATGCAAATGGACAATAAGCATAAGAAAAGAAGTTCAACTTAATTAATAATAAAAAGAAATGCAAAAAAGAAAAAAAAACTTTCAGATTGTCAAAGCTTAAAAGTATTTATACTTTTCAGTGATGTTGAGATTGCTGAGAAATGGACATTCCCTTGTACTTGGTGAGAGTGTAAATTGTTACCATATTTATGGAGGGTGTTTGAAAATATGTACCAAATTTTTAAACGGATATATATATATTTATTTTTTATTTTTTTTATTTTTTTGGATATATTTTTTGATTCAGCACTTCCACTTCTAGAAGTCTACCCTAAAGAGATAATCCAACAACTACTCAACTACAAGGATATTCTCTATAGCATTATTCATATGCTATGAAAAATTGAAAACAATGTGTCCTTTAACAGGGGATTGATTAAATACCATACTTCCCAGTGATATAAAATAATAATGTAGACATATTTAGGTTATAAGTAGGTCATATGTATAATGACATAATATGTACACAAAATATTACTAAATTTTAAAAGCAGAGTGCAAAACAGTATGCATATTTACAGTTATGTAAAATTTTATGTGTACATATATGTGTGTGCATACATTTGTGTTAGGAAATGAAGCACAATTTTAGCTATGGTTATCTCTAAGTAGTGAGATTTCAGGTGATTTTATTTTCTTCTTTTATGTATTTGCATATTGCTTTAATTTTTTTAGACAATTACCACGTGCTATAATTAAAATCAGAAATATATAAAGCTATTATATTTTTTAAAATATATACTTCACATTTTATTTTTCACACACTTTAAACTCTATTTAGTGATCTATATCTAGAAAATTATTCATTAAAAGCCATTTAATTTATATCACCGTCAATTGTGTAAAAAAGCGGTTTCATTGCAATTTGAGTATTTTAATGCCAATACGATTTTTTAAAAATAGTTTTCCTCTTTTTTTCGTTATTTACATTTTAAAAATCTCTTTTAGAATT
>JAQZBX010074146.1:0-14800 GCA_029593785.1 Cabassous unicinctus
CCATTTTTGGTTAAAAAATTTACTTTGAATATTCATGTATTATTTACTGGGTGGACTTAGGACATTAGTGTTTTTGGTATGTACCCAGAAATAAATTGCTGAATCATATTATAACACTATGTTTAACATATTAAGTTGATGCAAAACTATTTTAAAAAGTTGCTATGTCATGTTATATCCCTATTATCTGTGAATGAGGATCTAATTTCTCCACATTCTCATTGACACTTGATATTGTTTTTTATTAAAGCCATTATCGCAGGTGTGAAGTGATGCCTCCTTGTGCATTTGATATGCATTTTCCTAATGAATAATGATGTTGAGAATTTTTTGATGTTCTTGGTCATTTCTTCTTTTAATATTCTCTGTCAACTGTTTGTTCAATTTAATTTGGGTTATTAACATTTTATCAGGAATTGTGGTATGTCAGTGGGTTAGATAGGCAGGACTCAGCTCCCTCACACACACACACACACGCACACAAAAAAGAGAAAGAGCCAAAAGCTGGCTAAGGGAACTGCTTTGGGGTCCAGCAGACAAAGACAGTGATGCACAACTCCCAGGAGGTTGAGGGACAGAGAGATAGAAAACCTGAAACAACAAATGTGAGTTATCAAGCTCCCTTGGTAGCCAGGAAGGGATCCCTTCCGCCACCCCCCAGATATTAAACTGGGGTAAAACACCTGGCTCACTGCAGCTGACTGAGAGGGTAACAGATGTCTTCATCCCTGCAAGCTGCTACAGGGAAAAGGGAGGGAAAGTTGGGGGGCTTTATTTCAGTGAATATGGCCAGCAGAGCACACTCTGAATCACAGCTCTTGCCAGACCAAACATAGGAAAACAGAGAGAGATAAACATCCATGGAAAGGTGTAGAAACAAACAGTATCTGCTGGCTATTATGGAAATTGCATGGAAAAACCTGCTGTTGGTTCTTTGTACTCTAACCTCTCAGAAAAAGTCAGCACCCCATTAGTGAGTCCTTGGTACAATTTTGATACAATTAAAGAATTAGAATAAGTCAAACCAAATACCAAAGATGAGCTGTGAGAAAAAGTAGGCAAGAGAGAGAAATTGACCATAAGAGGAAATTCACCAACTCATTCAAATGTTTAGACATCAGCAAAATTTATAAGCTATACTAGGAAATGTATTTCTCTTATGGTCTTGTATTTCATGTGTTTAACAATTGAGGAAGAATAAGTATTTCACACATTTTTTTCCACATTAAAAAATTGTGAAGTAAATATTTTCTACATATCCCTGAGGTAATAAGGAGCAGGGATAAACCATGAAATCTTCCTCACTCTTTATGCCTAACATTGTCACTATGCACTTTGAAGTAGAAAATATATGGTAAATTTAGCCTAGGAAATTTTTAGAAATTTATAGACCAAGTGGAAAAGACACACTCTGAAGAGAAAGAGGATAGGAATGGCTTTTCTAAGGATGAAAATACATGTGTGGTTTGATAAAGTAAATTAAAAAATCATCTGGAATTTTTTTTATGTCCAATAACCTATTCTTATTTAAATAGCATCAAATTAATTACTGAGAATTGTTTTAATATCTAATACAATTTCTACCAAAAGGACTTTCTCTTACTTATAAAATTGAGGATATAAGAAATACACATAATGCAAAAGATTATTATAGTAAGATAATTTACATAAATATTTTGCAAATATTCTATGAATTAATATGAATATGATCAATGAGAGTAAATCAACACCATTTATATTACCTACACAAAATACCAGTTAAATCATTATGCTACCTTGAAATTACAAATGGATGGTACATAAAAAGTAAATATTACTAAAAACGATATTCCTAAAATGTTATAGTTATTATGGCTCCACTTAACTATTTCAACTAAAAAATAAATAGTTCTCAAGTGAGATCCTCAAGATTATTATTTTTATAATTGAAAGCATAATTTAAGACTAAATAGGATTTCTTATGATTTGGCATGCTTCAATTCAAGCAAAAGTAAAATAGTTGTGATTTCAAAATTATTTTGAATAAGAAGATTTCTGTAAAATCTAGAAAAGCATGTAGGCAATATATCTGGACAGAAAATAAATCCTTATTCAAACATTGTAAGTCATACCTGATGAAAGGAAAGATGCTTTGAAGATAAGTAATATTAGGTGGGATGCATTTCTTAGACATTGTGTCAGTTCAGAAGATAAACTAGAGAGACAAGGAAGAAACTTCGGAAACACTGAAATAGGAAACAGGAAACAATTAGAATATCAAGAGAACATTGTTGTTGTTTTTGACATTGCTGCAAAGGATGACGGAAAGGACTCAAAGGATGAAAACGCTCAAACGATGAAAGAGTGATGAGGCATAATTCATCTGTTGTCCTTTAGATTAAAACCATTATGAGATGTACCTCAACCAAATTCCTTAGCTGTGTTACTGAAACCAATTATCATTCAAATGGCCAAACCTGGGTGATATTAGCAATCATCCTAGTCACCTGGTACATGAGAATATTTCAGTGTTCAAACAAAAGGGCTAATGCAGAGGCTTTCTTACTATGAGTATCTGGAATTAAACTTTGTTAATGAATAAAATGGGAAAATAATTACTGGATGTCTCCTAGCAGAGTTTGAAAAGATAATTTACTAAAATACTATAAATAGGAAGCATAAGCTAAATGTTTATGGGTCTTGATTTCATTTTAAATAATTTGATTTATTTAGATTGTCTGATTGTATAAAAGCTGAAACTGGCATATTAGAGCAGAGTTAGGAATGGAAGCATAAGGGGAAATGTGTGAATTAATTAGTTTCAAAATACTGTCTTAGGTCCCTTTCCTCTAAGCTGAATTGCTCAAGAGATACAAATACTCATTGATACCAATGGTGTTGGCATTTTCTTTGTGAATAATGTGGACTATTTCCATTTGATTTTAATATATTCTTATCCTTTTAATATTTTGACTACAGGGAAATGGCAGCATATTAGGAGAAATAGACAATCTAACTATCTTCACTGAATTCCACTTTATGGCTCTCTTGACCTCCCGAGAGCTCCAAATCCTGCAAGGTCTGCTCTTTTTAGTGATTTATCTGGCAGCCCTGACTGGGAATCTTCTAACTGTTAGTGTCATTGTAACCGATACTCATCTGCACTCTCCAATGTACTTCTTTCTAGGCAATATATCCCTCATAGACCTTTGCTGCATTTCAGTTACTATTCCCAAAATAGTTGTGAATTCTCTGTCAGACTGTAAACTGATTTCTCTCCCGGCATGTGCTGCTCAGATTTTCTTGTCAATATTGCTTGTAGCCACAGAGTTTGTCTTCCTTGTGGTGATGTCCTATGATCACTATGTTGCCATTTGCCACCCTCTGCATTATGGGCTCATCATCACCTCACGTCTGTGCACACAGGTAGCTGGTGGCTCCTGGTAAGTGGGTTGGTCTATTCTGCTATTCACACAGGTGTCATGTTCAGGCTTCCTATCACAAAATCCAGAATAATCAGTCAATATTTCTGTGATATACCTCAAATTTTGAGGATCTCCTCTTCAGAAGTTCAGTTTTCTGAGCCTTTTGCCAGGATGTGTTCTGTGGAAGCCTGTAACAAAGCCTTATCCACCTGTACCCCACAGTGTGTTGAAGAAGATGCTGAGAGTCAGAGCATAAAGGGTTAAGCATTCAAAAAGCATGCTTGCTGGCAGAGACACATTAGTAAATGTCTCCAAGGACACTGCATACTGCAGATATCAGTGGGAGGAGGCAGAGTAAAATGAACTCACCACACACATATTATTGTCTAAATTCCCAAGAAAGATTGTCTGGGAACTCACAAACAGGTAGCGCTCTCCCACATCAAGCTGAGATATTAGATAGACTAAGGCATTTAGGGCTGGAAACAATGTTTATACTTATACCCCTTGGTAGACTGCCAGAGAAGGCAGTGTTCTTGCTGTAGAAAGAGAAACACGGTGGGAAAGCAAGATGAGGGGAGGCAAATTTATGCACTGTTATAAGCTGAATAAAAGTAAGGGTCTGGGTGATCTCGGGGCTGTTTTGCCTGAGTGAGCTGCAGCCCTCTGCTTCATATGCATCAACTTGTCTGACTCTTCTTTTGTGCCGCACCCTGAGAACAACATATGGCGCCAAACGTGGGGCCCGAACAGAGACTCTAGGTGAGTTAACCAATTGGGTGTTTAAGTGCTGCATGGTTGGTACACAAAGTCGTTGGGAGAAGCAGAGATCATGGGTAATTCCCCATCTCAGATTGATGAGTATGCAGAGATTTTGAAATCTCTTCATAGTTCAGGGGTGAGGACTAAGGAACATATCATACAAGAGCTGTTATGTTTGATACAGTGGCATTGTCAGTGGTTTTCTCCTTCAAAATGAAACCAATCAAATCCTAAAGTCTGGCAGAATGTGGGAAAGGCTCTTAGAGGAGCTCATCTATGTGGAGAACTTGTTTCAGCTGATGTATGGGCTGCTTATCAGCAAATTGCTTTGGCTATATGAACTTTTCAGAGCAATGCAGATTTACCGCAGGATGCTGGCCCTCTTAAAATTGATGTGTCTACCTCTCCAATTCCTGTAGATTCTCCAGAGCATTCTTCTCAGGAGATATTTTCTGAGGAGGCTGAAGAGTGGCCTGTGCCACTGCCTCCTGAATATCTTTCCTTAGCTCCTTTTTTGTCAACTCCTGAAGAAGTTAAGAAAAGCGGAAACTCCTCCAATAATTTTGGAAATGAAAAAAATTTCAGCTAGGTTGGACAATTTATTTCAAGCTCAATGTAAGGTTAATGCCTTTCCTGTCTCCGCTAATGTTTCTCCTCCCAAGGATACTTCCCCTGCTGATTTACAGTATAAGACATGCCGTAATTGTTTTAAATTTCCTGTTGATGCATATTTGAATGAGACTCTGTTATTCCCTTCTAGCAATGCTTCCTCTGATGCCTTGTTGTTTCCTATTACTAGACAACATTTCCCTCCGGATCCTCAATATCCTCAAGGTGGCATTAATGTTAACCATGACCCTATTGAATTTCAATTTTATAAAATTCTTAAAACTTCCATTTCAAATTATGGTCCAAATTCACCTTATGTGCAGGGTTTGTGGGTTTGTATGCTAATGAAAATTTGCTAATCCCAATTGATTGGGAAACTTTGGCTAGAACTGTATTAGAAGCTGGTTAATATTTACAGTTTAAATCTTGGTGGAGGGATGAGGCGGAACGGATAGCCCGTGCAAATGCAGAACGGAATCCACCTGGAGCTACTTTTGATGAACTTACTAGGACCAGTACGGCTGCTCCTTTGCGTGCTCAAGCCCAACTGGGAAATTCTGCTCTAGATCAAATAAAAGATATTTGCTTACAGGCTTGGTCTAGATTATCTTCCTCCGGTGAAGTTGATAAGGCTTTTACAAAAATAATTCAAGGCACAAATGAACCATATACTGATTTTTTGGCTCGTCTTCATGATGCTATTTGCAAGGTGGTTGTTCATGCGGAAGCTCAGTCTGTTTTGCTGCTTACGTTGGGATTTGAGAATGCTAATGCTGACTGTCAAAAAGCATTATTACCAATAAAACAGAAGGGAGATACTATTGAAGACTACATACGTGTATGGCGTGATGTGGGCTCTGGTACCTTTAATGCCAATTTATTAGCTTCAGCTTTTTTGCAAATGACTCAGGCTAGACGACCCGCTGTTAAATGTTATAAATGTGGAAAGACAGGTCATTATCAGCGGAATTGCCATCAGCAAATGAAAAGTACTCCCATAAAAGCTAAAGGTCAATTTTCCGCTACACCACCAGAGATATGCCGGCGTTGTGGCAAGGGTAGGCATTGGAGCAGTGAGTGATGTTCACTTAAAGATAAATTTGGTAATATCATTTCTGAGAGAAATTCAGAAAACAGAATGATGGGCTGGCCTGGGGCCCGAAACCAAAAACGGGCCCTTTTTGACCTGTGTTTCACCAATATCCAGTCAGCTCCGGTCAGGAGCATCAGGCACTCAATTCCCAAGAGGAGGAATGAAAGTGCAAGATTTATTTCATGCTCCACAGGATAGTGCTGCATTGGATATACCTAACCCCTATAAATTTACTATACTTCCATCACAAGGCATTGTTCAAATTCCTACAAATATTTATGGCCCTTTGCCATCAGGGACTGTGGGATTAGTTATTGGATGGAGTAGTTTGACTATGAAAGGGGTGCAAGTACATTTGGGAATTAAAGATGCTGATTATGAAGGTCAAATTTATATTATGATGTCTGTGTCTCAATCTCATACTTTTACACCCGGGGAGCGTATCGCTCAGATATTACTCTTACCCTATCAGCAGGGTAAGGCTTTATCAGAAAAAAGAACAGGTGGCCTTGGAAGTACTAGCCATCAAGTTTTTTGGCAAACTTTCATTAAGCAGGATTGTCCCACTATTCAGGTTGTTTTTGAAGATGGTATTACTATTTCCGGATTAGTGGACACAGGAGCCAATGTTTCCATCATTGCTGCTGTGCAATGGGCAGCAGAATGGCTGCAGCATACTGTGAAACCAACTTTTGTAGGACTTTGCACATTAAATGAGATTGGCCCAGCCCCTGCTCCTATTCGGTGTTATGGCCCTGATGGACAAGAGGCGAAAATCCAACCCTATACTGCTCCTATTTCACTTACCCTCTGGGGACATGATTTATTGCAGCAATGGGGAGCTACTTTAACTATTCCAACTATTTCTACTCCTGCTAAGCAGATGCTATTAAACATGGGATTTAACCCCCTTTTAGAGACAAAGAATGACAATAAAGCAATTCAAAAACAACCTGGTGATCGTAGGGGACTGGGCTATACAAGCTAACAGGATTTAGAATAGGGGCCACTGTTCATCATTATGCTCTGCCATTAAAATGGAAAACTGATAAACCAATATGTGTAGAACAGTGGCCCTTAACTAAAGAAAAGATGGAAGCATTACATCAACCCGTTGCAGAGCAGTTACAGTTAGGGCATATTGAATATACTACCAGTCCCTAGAATTCTCTGGTTTTTGTCCTAAAGAACAAATCAGGGAAATGGAGAATGCTTACTGATTTAAGAAAAATCAATGAAATAATTCAGCCTATGGGTGCTCTTCAGTCAGGATTACCTAACCTCATATTAATACCTAAAAACTGGCCCTTAATAGTTATAGATTTAAAAGATTGTTTTTACACCATCGATTTGCAGCCATCCAATTGTGAAAAATTTGCATTTACTGTACCTGAGTTTAATAATGCATCTCCTACTCAGCAGTATCAATGGAAGGTATTGCCACAGGGTATGTTAAATAGTCCCACATTATGTCAACATTTTGTACAACAACCGCTTGATAAACTTAAAAAGAAATATCCATCATTAATATGTTATCATTATATGGATGATATTTTCTAGCACATGAAAATGAGCAACAATTACAGCTAATTTTTATGGATGTACAAAAATTTTGTAAAGCATATGGCCTTGTTATCGCCACTGAGAAATGCAATTTTCTACTCCCTGGAAGTATTTGGGTTTTTGATTAGATAAACAAACTATTCGACTGAAAAAAGTAGAAATCAGAAAGGATACTTTACAAACGTTAAATGACTTTCAAAAATTGTTAGGAGACATTAATTGGCTTCGACCAAGTTGCGGTATTCCTAATTATATGCTTCAACATTTATTTAATACATTAGAGGGTGATTCTCAATTAAATAGTCATTGTACTTTAACTCCTGAGGCTCTGCAGAAGTTAATTATAATTGAAAATATTATTCAAGAAGCACAATTGCAATGTATTGATTCTATTGAGCAATTGCATTTATTAATTATTCATACTCTTTATTCTCCCACCGGAATTTTAACACAGGCTAATCATATTATTGAATGGATTTTTTTACCTAATAAACAGTCAAAATTATTGGAAACATATAAATAAAATGGCGCAAATCATAATAAAAGGCCATTTACGTTTGCGACAATGTGACTATTTTGTCATATTAGATAATCATTTTCCTAAAATTAAACTTTTCCAATTTCTGAAATTACAAAATTGGATATTACCTAAAAAGGTCGTTGATTCCCCAATTCTGGAAGGGCAAACATATTTTACTGATGCCAATAAATTTGGGGTAGTTGGTTATTGGTCCCCACAATCTGCTAAGACTGTTCAAAGCCCATTTACATCAGTGAAAAAGGCAGAATTATTTGTAATTGTATTGTTATTAACTGATCAACAAATTGCTCTTAATATTGTCACAGATTCACAATATTGTTATACTGTAGTGAAATATATAGAAACTGTTCATGTTGCTATATCAGAATCAGAATTGCATACCTTATTTCATCAGCTGCAAAACTTAATTTGGCAAAGACAGTATCCTCTCTTTATCACTCACATACGAGTGCACACTACGTTACCTGGCCCTCTTACTGCGGGTAATTGATGCATTGATTCCCTCATCGGAACTGTTCAATCTACACAATTGGAACAGAATCAATTTCACACCAATGTGAGATGCTTGAAGCGTTCCCATTCTCTTACTTGGGCGCAAACTTGAATGATTGTTCAAAATTGCACCCAATTTCAAGCCATTCATGTTCCTTCCTTGCCTCCTGGTGTAAACCCTTGTGGAGATACTATTAATCATATTTGGCAAATGGATGCTACTATTTTTCCTCAATTTGGTAAATTAAAGCATATTCATCATTCTGTAGATACTTATTCTTCTCTATCTTGGGCTACAGCCCTCCCTACTGAAAAGGGTGATAGTGTTATTACTCATTTACTGGAAGCCTTTGCTCACATGGGAGTTCTAAAAATCATCAAAATATATAATGCTCCTGCATATGTTTCTCTCAAATGTAGAACATTTTTTCAAGGCTATAATATTACTCATGTGACAGGTATTCCTTATAATAGCATGGGCCAAGCTATTATTGAATGTAAAAATAGAACTCTGAAGGCAATGCTTGAAAAACAGTGGGGAGGAGAATATGTACCCCCAAGTGAAGACTTCTGAAAGCCTTATACACACTCAATTTTTTGAATGAGGATGCAAATGTTTACACACCTATGAGTAAACACTGACCAGGGGAGAATTTACAACCATTAGAACAACCTATTTTCTACTTAAATTTGGAAACTAATCAATGGGAACCGGCAACTGTTATCTGTTGGGGCCGTGGTTTTGCTTATATTTCTACAGGTGCAGCAAAAGTGTGGGTTCCGGATAAAAGAATAAAGTTAAGTCATGAATCCTCACCAGTCCATGGATGAAGAAATAAAGGAGGTGAGATATGGATTGGAAAGAAATAAAACTCAAAGTACCTTCATGTTCCCTGTTAAAAAAAACTAAAAAGATCACTTTACCGATGTGGGGGCGATTAAAATCAAGAGCACATCTCAATCCTGAAACTTTGTTTTTCGCTATGCTAGTTATTACTACTATACAGGTAAGTTGGAGTCATAGTGATGATAATTATACATACTGGGCCTATATACCTAATCCACCCCTATTAAGAGGGGTGCCCTGGACAGATCCTCCAATTATGATCTATAATAATCTAACTGTCCAATTTCCTGGGCCATTTGACACCCGTGGACCATTGAAGCCTGAGGAGGAAGGGCAATTGATTGACAATTACTCTACAGAAGTGGAAGGCATGCCCATATGCTTTGGAGAAGGAGGTCATTGTTTGAAAATGCATTATCAATTATGGTTAAGTATTGGAAAAAATGGTACTCATAATCACCACTCCATTTATGCACTTGCAGCACAAAGATTTAGAGGCTATATTTCTCAGAATAAAATTCCAATTCCTACAGGGATTCCCATGTGCCAAATTCCTTATGTGTATGCTAACAGTCCTGTATTTCCATGGACTATGTGTTATGGCTCAGAACCATGAGTGTTAGCTAATAAACCTTATGGAATTGTCTATGATTGGAGTCCTGTAGGCTCAGCTCGTGAAAAGGGCCAGCCATTCGATTTGAAATGGCGTAAGGAAAAGAACCAAACCATAAGTACACATGCAAATAATTCCATTATCTGGCATGGGGGAGGATTTACACCACCTAGCCCTTTCAGGGTGGGTCATCTCCCTCAGCTGCATCTGTGGAAATTAGCCTCAGCCTTCCGCACTGTTAGTTCTTGGCGGGGCCGCATTTGTAATATAAATACTAATTATACTTTTACCTTTACTCGTAATAATACTGAATGGGTTAGGGCTTGTGTACGTCTTCCTTATGTTCTGTTATTAGGTAATATTGTTTGGAACAATAGTAATGGGGCAATAGAACTTTTAAACAAATGCTCTTTATATACTTGTATTAACAATTCTATTAGTTTCCCAAATACCTCTAGTCTTTACATCTTAAGAGCAAGAATTGGAGTGCTGTTGCCAGTACAGATGAACCAAGAATGGCAGGAGACCACAGTTAATGGGGATATTAACTTCTATCTCCAAAAGATTGCTGAAAAGGGCAAGAAGATTTGTTGGAATACTAATGGCTGTAATTATGGGTATTATAGCTGTAACAGCAACAGTGGCTACTGCAGGTATAGCCCTTCAACAAGGAGTTCAAACTGCTGACTTTGTGCGAACATGGCAACAAAATTCAGAACAATCATGGGGAACTCAAAAACAAATAGATTCAGAAATACATGAGGAATTAGTGGATTTAAGACAAACTGTTATTTTGTTAGGAGATCAGAGTCAAGCTATGAAATTACAAATGAAAATGAAATGTGATTGGAATCAAACATCTTATTGTATTACTCCTGTGCTTTACAATGCAACTGAATTTCCTTGGGACTCTGTGAAAAAACATCTTTTAAATCATGACAATTTAACTATGGAAATTCTGTACTTGCAACAGAAGATTCATCAAACATTTGAAAAACAATTAAAATTATAACTGGGGAACATATTTTGCAAGGGCTCATGAATGGGTTAGAACAGTTGCATCCTACACAATGGTTACATAGTCTGTCAGGATCTGTTATGTTCACATGTATAACTGTCTTAATATTGTGTTTTCTGTATTGTTTACTCTGCAGAAGATCGTGACAACTTAACCAATTAATACACCAACAATCTGCTACTACGCACATTATGCTATTACAATTAAAAAATAAAGGGGAAATGAAGGAAGAAACAAAGAGCCAGATAAACTTAGATTGAACCAGAAAAACGAGAGCATATTCTTAGAGCTAAACATAGGCGAGCGTATGTAGATAATGACAGTTACCTATAGGCCAACTCTGTCTTCAAAATTTTAAATAAGTGATCCCACTCAATTGTGGGTTCATCCAGGATCCCGGGATCTCGGTAATGAGGAGAGACCCTCGAAACCCTTCTCCGACTGACAGGACATCCCGCCAAAGTTTTATGGTGGCCTCAGGGTGGGAAAAGCTCGGTGTCTCTCCCCATGACAAGACCTGAAGGAAGCAGAGACTAAAGCAGAGACTAAATATAAGACATCTCGGACAAGAGACTTTGAGCTAGTGTGAACAAAATAGGTTGAGTCTGCGAGATTAAGTATCACACAAAATCCTGTTTAGCCTGCGAGATGAGTCTTCGAGACTAAATACAGTATAAGACATTTCGGACAAAATATGTTGAGCCAGTGCAAGCAAGATATGTTGAGTCAGCGAGATTGAGTAATTGCACACAAAAAAGTCTCGGGCAAGATACAGGGTCTAAAGTAAGGACTAGAGGCTAGGCACACCTTAGATATTCTCGGGAAAATTGGGTTTGTAAATGCTCCCTTGAGTAGCACTGAAATAAGTTTTAAAAGGAAAATGAAAAAACTATTAGAAAACTCTTCAGGTTTAGCTAACCAATTTAATCAATTTCTCAGCCCAAACCTTAATACTTGTACCAAATTAATGTACATTTTAAATAATTTCTTCTCTAGTAACTTCAGTGTGGTGATCATTGGTGCTTTGCTCCTCTTAACTGTAAAAGGAGGCATTTGCGTAGCGCTGCTGTTCCGCATTAATAGGGCTCATAAGACCAGCATGCCAACAACTTGATTCTGCTTGAAACCCTTGACTCTCTTACCCTTGTCCATGGCAGCTTGGCTGGTGGCCAAAGACGGGTAAGACCTTCAGAAGAGGGCCACCTAAGACAGGCACAGTCACCCTGGACAAAAAAAAAAAGAAACGGGGAGATGTTGGAGAAGATGCTGAGAGTCAGAGCATAAAGGGTTAAGCATTCAGAAAGCATGCCTGCTGGCAGAGACACATTAGTAAATGTCTCCAAGGACACTGCATATTGAAGATATCAGTGGCAGGAGGCAGAATGAAATGAACTCACCACACAGATGTTATTGTCTAAATTCCCAAGAAAGATTGTCTAGGAACTCACAAACAGGTAGCGCTTTCATGCACCAAGGTGAGATATTAGATAGACTAAGGCATTTAGGGCTAGAAACAATGTTTATACTTATGCCCCTTGGTAGACTGCCAGAGAAGGCAGTGTTCTTGCTGTAGTAAGAGAAACACGGTGGGAAAGCAAGATGAGGGGGGGTGAATTTATCCACTGTTATAAGCTGAATAAAAGTAATAGTCTGGGTGATCTCGGGGCTGTTTTGCCTGAGTGAGCTGCAGCCCTCTGCTTCTTATGCATCAACTTGTCTGACCCTTCTTTTGCACTGCACCCTGACAACAACAACAGTTGGCTATTCTAATTTTGTTTTTAATTTCTGGGTTGATTACTGTCCTTAGTCCTGTTGAAAATAAAGCATCTCTTAGTCATCTTCTGATGGCCATCTTCTACTCCATGGTGCCCCCATTCATAAATCCCATCATCTTTAGCCTGTGGAACAAAGAGATTAAAACTGCTCTATGCAGAATGTTCAACAGATATTTTGAACATCAAAGCAAGTTGATCTAAATTAAAATATTCTGAAAAATAATGGAATGAAATTAATTTATATTTGAATATGTCCTTAGATTTGAATCTATCCCTATTTAATATCCAATATTGTTTTCTACATAACATTTTATTGTTTTCATAAATGACAGTGAGCTATGCAACTGTGTTTTAACTTTTTAAATCCATACATTTGTGTAATACACACATTTTTCAGGAAAAGTTTCTCTACATTTTTATTATTTTGGATTGGTGTTTGGATGATTTTTTGGTAAAAACAAAGAATTGTACTATTTGGAGAGGACCATGGATAAGTATCTTAACAAGTGCCTATACATTTCAGAGAATTTCAAGGTACAGGATCCTACTGCCCTAGAAGAATATTGATTGTTTTGAATTAGAAAATTCAATTCAAATTCCTCTCTTTTTCTTCATCTCCCTACAAATGGCTGCACAAAGTAATGAAGTGATTTTAATTGACTCAACTGCAGAATTAAGGACAGAGAATAGATCCAACCATGAGATTCCCATTAAAGTAGCTTCCCTCATTGAAATGTGGACTATAAATAGTTAACCCTAAAAAAAGCATATCCTTTTTAAGCTTTTTTCACTGTCTGTGAACTGGCTGAATAGGTACATATCATGCTTGATTCACTTAATCTTTCTGCATGATGAAGACCAAATATTTATAAAGTGGTTTAAGATGTAGCAATTAATGGAATTGTATTTTGCTTGCAGAATATTAGATATTGGCTTATACTATATCGTGCACTTTTCCCATCAAATAAATATTAAAATGTATCCTCTTAATATGGAAATGATTTTATTCATTTTTAACAAGTGTACACACTCTATCAGTAAAACCCTATTTTATTTTTGTTATAGGTAATTGTTTTCATTCTCTTTTATAAGCATTAAATCTAGGTAGGAATATATGAAGTTGGTTTTCTTTTCAAATGAACATTTTTGATTAGTCACAATTTCCTTTTGTTACACTACTTTTATACAATCATTTTCTATTCTTTTCTTTATTATTTTCTAAATTCTACTTAATTTTGGATCATTTTTCATTTTTCTTCCTGGCTTCTTGAATTGAAAATGTAGGTTATTGTTTTTAGACTTTTCTCTTTCCCTAGTACAATCACTTACAATTTTCAAACTTCTCTGTATACCCTCTTTTATTTCTATTCCATCCATTTTTATGTTTTCTATTTTCTTTATCATTCAATTTAAAATATTTTTTAAATTATATTTTGTATTTCTTTTTATTCAGATTGTTTCAATGTGTGCTGTTTAATTTCTAAAAGTTTAATTGTTGATATTAATTTAATCCATTTTCATGGAGAATATACTTTGTATAATTAAGGCTTTTAAGTTCATGGAGTCTTGTTTAATGGCTCAGTATCATCCATTTTGCCATATTCTTAAGGAAAATGGTTAATAAAAGCAGATAATATTCTGCTACACAACTCCAGAATTTCTCCACCCTTTCCTAAATGTCCATTCTTTATATTTAATTTGTTTTATATATATATATATATATATATATGTGTGTGTGTGTGTGTGTGTGTGTGTGTGTGTATGTATGTATGTATAATGGCTGCAGACATGAATTGTTTTATAATTCCACAAATCACAGGAAACCCTTAATCCCAGGTTAGCCTTCTATGTAAGGAAAGAGTATTTAGGATCATTAAATTTGCAAATACACAAACACAAAAGAAAAGCATTTATACAACTTTATGCACTAATGAAAAGTGATTTCTCATAGAAATTAAAAAGCTATTATAAAATACCCCAATCCAATAAACTCAGAAGGATATTGAAGATCATTTATACACACATATATAAAAATCATACACATGTATGTATGTATATATCATGTTTGTATACACACAAATAT
>JAQZBX010074147.1:0-14813 GCA_029593785.1 Cabassous unicinctus
AGTGCCCATTTCCTCCCTCAATAGATTTCCAGTTCGGCTACTGCATCTAAGATCAGAATAACAGCTGTATTAGTTAAAGTTTATGTCTTTCTCACCTGTCAGTCCCAGCCTAAGACTCCAGGGCTGACATCGTGTACCCAGGCTTTCTGCCCTGCTGCTTCGCCTCCCTCAGCAGGTGGATTCCATCTTGCATTAGATTCCTAGGACTGCTCTAAGGAATGACCACCCAGCTGTGACTTACAACAACAGACATCCTGTTTCTCCCAGGCCTGGAGATTAGAAGTCCAAAACCAGGGTGTCAGCAGGGCCTATAGTTACTACAACAATTTTTAAAGCAATAATAAAACTAGGACTCAGAAAGGCTGATTTTAAGGTTAAAGTTGTATAAGCCACAGTAAACAGAACAATATGGTGGCATTGAAATAGGAGGGAGTATAGGTCAATTTAACAGAATACTCTCTCTTTCTCTGTATATTTGTGTGTGTGTGTGTAAACACAAATATTCACACATGCATATTTACTTTTTATAAGTTTCTGAGGTAATTCAATAGGGGAAGGATAATCTCTTCAGAATCACTGCTAGAACAATTGGATATTCATATGTAAATCAACCTCAAATTTTACCTCACACTGTATACAAACATTTACTTCAAAAGAATCATAGCCCTAAATATAAAAACTAAACTATAAAACTCTTAGAAGAAAACACAGAGAGAACAAACTTGGGGGTCGGCACTTGGTTACAGTTTCTTAGATAAAACAAAGTCAATAAATATTAAGGAAGCAATTGATAAACTTTGTCAAAATTAAACCTTGTGTTTTTCTCGAAATACTAGGTAAATGAAGACAAGCCACATTTCTGGGAGGAAGTATTTGTAAAAATATAAATGAGTTAGGAATTATATTTAGAACGCTATGTTTTAACAATAAGGAGACAAACAACCCAATTCAAAATGTACAAAAGTTTGTGAAAAGGCTATTCACCAAAAGGTACATACATGCCCAATAAACTTTTGAAAGATGCCCAAAATAATTAATCATTAGGGAAATGCAAATTAAAGCCACAACATGACACCACTGCATTACCACTCAAATGACCAGAATTTGAGTGACAATACCAAAAATTGACAATGATGTAGAGTAACTGGAACAGTCATAAATTGTTGGTAGAAATGTACACTGGTACAGCCCCTTTTAAACCAGGCATTTTTTTATTAACTTAAACAAATGTTAACTTTATGCCACAACGATTCCACTTTGAGGTACTCATCCTTGAGCAATCCATGTATATATCCACCAGTGTCTGATCAAAACAGTTACTCATAAGTCCCCTACACTGAAAACAACCAGAATGTCATCCAACCAGTCAACGGACAGCCATAAAGTGAATTCTCATCAGTCATAGCAAAATCAAACTCCCTCTCCAGGCATCACATGCATGGATTTCAAAAGCATAGCATTGAGAAGGCAGAACAGTGCTACGTGATGCCTGATTCCATTTATACAACCTTCTAGAGAAGGAAATCACAGGGACAGGAGTAGGTCATGGTTGTCAGGGTTAGAGGGAGGGAAGGAGTCTTTGCCGAATCCCTGTTGTGGAGGCAGGTACGGGCAGGCTTACTTCCTCCGCGTCTGCAGCGACCCAGCAGCCTCCACTTCGGCTGGTCTCTCCTTGCGTGGCGCCTCTGGCTTCTGCTGATTTCCGACTTCCACTGACTGCACCTGAACTTCCTTTGCTTATCAGGACTCCATTCACATATGTTACGAACCACCCGGTTTCAATGTCGCCTCATCTAAATAGGATCTTCGAAGGTACCACTCACAAATAACTCCACCCCTTAGCTAATAAAAGCACCCTCAAAGGACCTGTTTACAAATGGGCTCACACGCAGGGGAAGGCAGACGAAGTCTGGAGCATGTCTTCTGTGGAGTTCAGTATTAAATCTCCAACAACGGCTTTACCGTATGATGGAGGGGTTTGGAGGGGAGATTTACCTAATGAAAAAGTACAAATCAGAAGACACGTAAAAACACTATATCTGTTCTTACATGTAGAAAATTACATTGTATACATATGTATAATAACAGTCACTTCCACAATAGGAATCCAGAAAGCAAGCAGCTGGAATGAATGTTCCAAGTGAGTCTCATTTTATGACACAGAGAGGTTTATTGGAAGCTTTCATCAGAACTCTAAACTCATTCTGATTCATTCTCAACAGAAAATGCTTTTGTAGGGTACAACAGAAATTAAGCAACCTCTCCCTAGAAGCCATTTGGTCAATCTTTTCTTAGTCAATCAGGACAACACCCACTTAAAAATTGTAGAAAATACCATTAGGGAAACCTTTTTGAACTTTGAAAAAGTGGTAGTGGTCGCTAATGGTGTGTTACATGACTGTGAGGGTAGGAAGGGGTCATGTCCATTGTTGACAAATAATACATCCCCTCTATGTCCGAGTTTGCCTCTCTTTAGATTCTCCTGATATAATGGTGGAATTCCTGGGATTGTGCCCCAGGGGGCAGCCTTATTTTTGGCATTTTCCATTTTCTTCATGCCCAGGTCTTCTGTCTTTACGAGTGGACAAAGCGGCAGCTACATCACCAGTGGCCACCACATGGCCTACGGCTAACACCACAGGAAGTTCTCCTGCTGGAGTTAATTTCCCCGATTCTTGCCCCAAGGCAATCCAGTATCACTGCCAACAGCCTTGTGGTTTGCGTTGTTGGCAGCATCTCTTGACGCATATGGAGCAGATGACTACCACTGAGGATGCTTAGGCTTCTGAAGTCCTGTAGAGTTGGAAAACAAACAGGTCCTTTGGTTTTTCTCCAACAGTTTTAGTGCAGAGTGCTCTAGTCCCAGGATTGAGGCATGAATCCGTAGGACAGTGCCAGAGGCCATCCCAGTGAGAGGCAAGGCTTTGTTGAGAATCACTGATCCCCTCCATCTCTTGCCAGTTCTTCTAAGTCAAAATTGTGTTTCTCAATGGTACCCTTGGAATTCGTTCTTCAGTGGAAATCCCAGTACTCTTGGTTATCTTAACTAAGTTTTTCAGACATGCCCAGAGGAAGCAAAAACCTAGAGTGGAGAACACTGAGAAAGAAGCAGACCTCAGGCAGGAGGAATCGAGATCTCTGTTCTGAACATTTGAGTTTGAACTATCTATGAAAATCATTCCCTATGCGGCAATGATGACTGGGATAGTAACTGGGGCAGACAATATGTCATGAGTGTCAGCAGCCCGCAGAGTTCTTGTGACTTGCAGGGAAATCTTCCAAATGCTCCCAAACAACTCCATGCTCAGGATACATGTTCACATGGAAATGAGGCTGAGCTGTGTGGGCCACCTCAGCCCAGGGAAGCCAAAGGTTCCAGGATCTTTTCATCTGTTTTACCCCAGAAGACACAGGCCTTCTCAGGAATATATAACTGGCGCTCATTTCCTGATGCAGCTCTGCCTCTAATTATAAGTTAGTCACTAGACCTTCTTGTCAGTGAGGTCAAGTGCTTGGTCCAGTAACGCTGACCTGATTTTCACTCACCTTGGGTTGGATAGAGTCCTATAAATTCTTTGATTTAATGTTGCAAGGAAGAGTCAATGAAAGGCCAAATCCTGAGCTGTCTTAGACCTTAGAAAACAGATGCCAATCACCCGACAATATCGACAACAGCAATGCCAACGGCAGGAAGAGGGCATCAGTTATTAAAAACTCACCGTGCAAACTGCTTCATGAACTTACCACACTCAATCCTCACACTAATGCAGAAGAAAATAGGAAGATTCTCAGAAGCAAGCAAGCAAGCAAAATTCCCAGGCACCAGATAATGTATCAGGGAGCTCTTGCTGCCTAACACTCGACACCAAAACACAAAACAGTAACCAGTCCACTTCGCAATGCTTCTGTGGGTCACCTGAGTGATTCTTTTTGTGTCTGCTGTTACGACTGACCTCTCTGGGGCTGGATGGTGGGCCCACTGGCAGCACAGTGACCCAGCATAGCCGTTATTATACGAGGCAGTTTATCAACCATGTGGCCTCTCCAGAAGGCTAACTTGAGTCATTCACATGGTGGTCTCAGGATTTCACACACAAAAAGCAGAGATCCTCAAAGTGTAAGCTCTTTCAAGCACCCTGCTTGTGTCACATTTGCTAATGACACAATGGCCAAAGCAAGTAGCATGTCAAGCTCGGAATCACTGTAGTAGGGGGTAGTCCAAGGGAATGAATGGATGGAAGTAGGGGGACTATCTCTCCCCTATTTGCATATAATCTACTTACGAGGTTTTTGTTGTAGACTCCATCAGTGGGGATGGAATTGAGGAAGTCAGAGGCATAATGAGACATTAGCCCCCTCAAAATCCCACCAATGTGTGACACTGCCAAGTATGTCTTCTTTGTGGAAATCTTTGACCTCATGGGGGAGTTCTGAAAGTGTAATGCATAGTTGCATTGGTTGCTTCTTATTCCTTTTCCAGTTTTCTAGATCCTGATATTGGTAAAGGGTCTGGTTATATCAGGAATCCAGAACACCTTTTATCCATTTTCTGATGCCCATTTAAAATTCTAAATTTACATGTTAAAATTCACATAAACAAATAAAATGCTGATTTTATTTTCTCATAAATGATTTATGCTTCCTTATTTTATCTAATTTGTATCTTGTTTGCATTCCCCCGCTCTTTACTGATTTGTAAATGCTTATTGATCTTTCAGAAATTCTTTTCTTCCTTTTTCTTGATCAATACTAATTGATGGAATCAATGTATGAATGAACCTGAGAGCCTGACAATTTCTCAAGGCTAACATAAGACACAAATTGATGTTTGTTTTTACATAAATAACACAAAGAGTCAGTAAGACCATACATGTAATATTGCTATTACTTTCTCTTCCTTTTGTTGATGGAATAATCCTGGTTTTTACATAATGAGGCTAAGTAACCTTTTCAAAAGTTCTTACTGTGTGTTTATGTATTTCTGAATTATTGCTAGTCTCGTTTGAAATCCAGTTCAATTCCTTGGGTTGGTGCAAAATCATCATTAATCACAGCTTAATCTAAGATTTCTACAGTCTACAGATCATCTACTGTGATGGTCTCCTTCTCCAAATTTTCATAAGGCTCCATCCTCTCATCAGGCATTTAGATTATTTTTCCCAATGCAGTCAGAGAATCCCAAGGTAGATCAACCGTCATTTATTATGACTGTGTACCAGGCACCTTCTTCAGTGCTCCCACAGTTCTAATGTAAATATGACTTATTATGATGTTTTTACCTTCACTTAGCTTCACATTGTCATGAAGAACCTTAATTCAGAGAGGTTACTTGTCTTGATCACAGAAAGACAGAGTTGGTCAGATGCCCTCTTAAAGAACATGTATTAAAGATGCCAAGCAAAGGGATGCTGTTTATTATTAATATATTGGTCCCAGTCTTCTTTGTAGACTCTCATCAAGATTAAATGGAATGAACAACTTATAAGCCAAGAGAAGTCACAGCTTAAAAGAAATGGCTGCCTAGAGAAGCTTCTCCTAAGTTTCTTCCCCTTTGGTTCTGACTCAGTTCTTATCTATACATATATTGGAGATCAGGTAGAGGAGACCCTACATTTCTGCTTCTGTACTAGATACATGGTAGATAAATTCCAACATGAAGACTCGATTCAAAGAGAAAAATGATGCAAAGAGGGAGACAACCCTATAAGGCAACTGAAGCACCACAAACTTAAGCTGCTGGAAGAAACTTGAAAGCTCATTAATTCACCAGATGAATGTATCACCTTACTGCTACAGTATGATTGTTATAATAGATCCATATAAGAAGTTTAATTCTTTGGGACATAGAAAAAAGTTGGAGAAACCAGGAAACTTGAGTGCCCCCACTGAGCTTTCAAAGTGCTACCAACACTTAAATATTGTTCTTTCCATTATTTCCTTTAAGATCTGAAAAGCTATCCTGTGGTAAATCAGAAATTTGCTGTTCCTACTAGTTTAATTGCATGACCAAATTATAATGTCACAGCACAAATGTCACAGCATAAAACTCACACCTGCAAAATTATCAGGTGCAGAAAAATATCAACTCACTCTGTGTTTCTCTTTCACACACACAAACACACACACACACACACATACACAGGACTATGCACAAGATCCCAAAGATGGATGCAATAGTCTGCCAGACGTTTTCATAGATTGATAGGAAGCATTGCTACTCTACAAATAGACACAAAGTGTCATAAGTATGAGGGTGAGAAGGAATGGTGATAGATAAAAAATGAAGAAATGCTAAAAGCTCCAGACCTTGCCATCCTTACAGACTCTTCCTCAGTGCCACTTTGGATTCCCTTTATATAACCAATATTTTTATACTCTCCTCATTCTTTTGAAATATTCACTCTAAAAGTTGTGAATGTTTCTTGATATGCTAAACCTGACTTCCCAAAGACACCTGGAATCCTATCCAATTGTGTATCTATGTGATGTGTGTTTTCTCTCTAATCCTTTTAATTTCTATTATTTTAGGTTCAGAAGGTAGAATTATTGTCCTATGTGAACGTCTTTGACACTTCAATCCATTATATTCTGAACTCATTTATTTATTGTTCATGTGATTTGTCTACATGATTGGCTTCTCCTTATCACCATGATCAACTGGTTTCTCAGTAATTCTTCCTCATATTTTGAAACTGTGAAACTACTTTTATGTCCCAGAATAGGGCAGATTAACTACCTTTACTGACTCTTCTGACCAAAGTATTAAGATGATGAAAAAATAATTTAAAAGTATATCTTCAACCTCTTGGAGACATGGCACAAGGGTGAGGAACCCTCAGTGCTCAAGCCATTTTGGCCCCTGAAAGTTTATCCCAAATCCTGAGGACTCTGAACTTCTTTCCTGGTAACTTGTGAAAGTCAGAGAGCAAGGGGTAAAAGGCGAGCACATACCAGACAAGCACTCGCCTAATGCTGAGATCCCAAAGAGCTAAGCAATCACGTAAAAAGGAAAACCTGACATGTAAGGGTAAATGAGAATTAGGTGCATTTGGCAAAAGGTAAGAAGAAGGATATTGAATAAGTGAAGGGGGAAAGCTACCAAGAAAATTTATAAGAATGAATCAGCCTTTTATGGGGCTTGGATGTTCCATACTAACTAACCGTGCAGGCTTCAAAACCTCAAGTGAAGTAGTTTTGCATTGGCAATACCTTTAGGTGACTGGCAAAAACAAGGAAGTGCCTGTCTTCATGTCAGAAGGCATTTTTTCTCAAAGAAAATAAGAGTTCACAGTCAAAATAACAAAACACACAAGGTAACAATATGCTATGATTAAGGATAAGTGGAAACAACTCACAGGTAAAACCAAAGAACATTTTCAGATATTAGAAGTATATCACACTGAATATAACATAGCTTTTAGTGTGTTCAAAGTAATGAACAAGGTGCTTAATATGAACAGAACTAGCACATTTGAAAAAAAAAATGTAGAAAAAAAACGTCAAAACATTAGACAAACCTGAAAAAATATCTGGTGAGCTAGAAGGTAGAGCGAGCTCTGAAGGCTAAAGAACTGCAGAGCTGCAAAATAATGAAGAGAAATTGAGATTCATGGAGGACCTTTGGGAGGATCTAATGTAAATCTTACTGGAGGTCAAGAAATAAATAATGGAGAGATTTGGGCAAAGAAAATGGTCAAAGAGCTGATAGCTAAAAATTTGAAAGGCACCAATCCTGAGATCCAAAGATTCCCACAAATCCCAATCAAGAAAAGAAACCCAGTTTCAGTCATGGCATTGTCAAGAGGCAGAATCCCAAAGCAAAGGAGAAAATCTTAAAAGCAACCAGGATGTAAGGCAGACCACCACACGAAACAGAAATTAGAATAAATGCTGACCCCTCAAAAGCAACTCCAGAAGACAAAAGACAATAGAATATAAGTGTTGAGAAGCACATAAGATGAATATCACCTTTGCCCCCAAAACAATCTTATATGAATTAGAGGGAAATAGATACATGCTCAAACAAACAGAAATTAAGACAGTTTATCAGCCCTGCTCCTGGGAGGGAGGCATAAAAGACTCTCTAAAGAAATTTCTAAAGGGTAACTCTAAGACAGTGGTTCTCAACACCGGGCAGTTTTGCCCCCCAGGGGACATTTGGCAATATCCCAAGGCATTTTTGATTGTCACAAATAATGGGGGGGGATGCCACTGGCATCCAGTGAGTGGAGACCAGGGATGCTGCTAAACATCCTGCAGGGCACAGAGCCGTCCCACCCAACAAGCATCCGGTCCAAAATGCCAGTGGTGCTGAGGTTGAGGTCCCTCTCCTGGGGCGAGGTAGAAAAAATTCTTGAATGGGAACTCTGAGACACAATAAGGAATCTCAAGTAAAGATATTGAAAAATATATAGATCAATCTAGACCAACATATATATAGTATGTATAATGTACGAGAGGGAAATACATTATTCATTTGCTTTTGCAAGATGCCTAACAATATCACTAACAAAAAAATGCTAAGCATCAATAACATAAATTGATAGTGAGTGATTGCTTTTAAAGCTCTAAGTTCTTTTTGTTTTTCAGAAAGTAACTTTAAAAAATTGAATAACTTTAGGACATTATTAACCATGCAAGGTAAAATAGCTGAGGGTTACAGCTAAAGGGAAAGAGTAAGGGAAAACAGCATAAGAAAAAGAAAGAAAAAATCCCAAAGAGGGCAAGAAAACAAAAAAGGCATTAACAAATAGAAAGCACTGTTAGGTCCCAAATGAAATTTCCAAAGGAGACATCTGCATTGGCTCTCTCCATCTCCTCACAGGCCTCTCCTACGCCACCTGAATCAATTTCCCCAATTCTCCTTCACCAATGATCATCATGGCAATTCAGCTAATGGGTCTCTTACTCTCCCCATCCTATCTGCCCTTTAACTGCACTTGCATTTCCCACTGGTTCCTTCTCTGAATGTTCTTCTCTACTGTGTTACAAGAGCTCACATCTTCCTGACTTTTCTCCCACCTCCTGCTCTGTAGCTTCTCAATGCACCTCTTTCTTCTCTCTCTGGAGTCTCTGTGCTGGCATCCCTGTTGCTTCTGATCTCTTTCCTCACTCTGCATTCTTTATTTTTACTCAGGTTCATCTATTTCCGTGACATCAATGACCACCAATTTGCTGAAACTTTCAAATGTGTATTTCCAGGTCAGACTTTTACAGTGATCCCTAGACCAATATATTATTCTTAGTTCAACTTCTTTGCTTGGATGTCTTACAGGCCCATCAAAATCAACATGCCTAAAATCAAACTCATTATCTCCTTTCCCCCTAAACCTGATCTTCATTGAGACTTTCTTGCCTCAGTGAAGCCCTTGGTATTCATCCTTGACCTTTCCTCTCCTTAATTCCCCGTAACTTATGATGGAGGTCTGTCAAAACCTGATAGAAAGAACACCAAGTGGAGCCTTTCAGATGCTTAAATTATTCCTTAAAATAATCTCCAGCATCAGATTTTACATATCTCCTTAGTAAAAGTGTGCTTGCTGTACAAATTCAGCTTTAAGTTAAATCTCCCTGAACTGCCTTCCAATTAAATTGCCTCTCTTGAGCCTGTCTTGTGTTATAAGAAATAAAACAGAGTTTCTATGGCTAAGAGATTTAAAATGGAGCTGGGAGGTCATACTGGAGGTTCCTCTTAGGCGGGTCTCAGCCAGACATCACAGACTGCCTAAGCATGCAAAGCCTCAGGCCACAATGTTCCTCAAAATCCCAAGGATGTCTGGACCATAACACCAATTGTAAGATAAAGACGGTGGTTAACTCTCTAACCTGAAGGACAATTGGAGTACCCCAAATACCCACCCACCAAGAACAATTAATGTAGTCTTCTTATTTTCCTTTAAAACCCGTTGCCTGGAACAGAACATGATTTAGGTTGCTACCTAAATCATGAATCTTTGCAAATTCTAAGACACAGAATGAATGCCTTTGTTTCCTTGCAGCTGGCTTTGTTTTTCTAAGTTGACACTTGAGTCAATATTCTACAATCACCATTGACTCCACAACTTAAATATCTTTAAAATTCATTCTCTAAAACGAAGCCGGAGCGATCTTAAAAAACAAAACCCCAAAATCTGTCATGCCTCTTCCAATCTTAAAATCCTTTTGAGGCAGGATAGAACAGGGACCTAAGGAAAAAGGAGCAGAAAACCTAATAACCCACTCAATCACCAATTAGTAAGAGAAACTGAGGCAATGGCCTGCTGATTAGCATTGCCCTGCTGAGCCACACAGGCAAGTTAGGAAGGGACAACTTACAGCACACACCCTGCAGCCTATAGCGCACGCCCTGCAGTTTACAGCACACGCCCTGCAGCTCACAGCACATGCCCTGCAGCCTACAGCACAGGCCCTGCAGCCTACAGCACACACCCTGCAGTTCACAGTACATACCCTGCAGTTTACAGCACACACCCTGCAGCATACAGCACACGCCCTGCAGCTCACAGCTCACACCCTGCAGCATACAGCTCACACCCTGCAGCTCACAGCACACATCCTGCAGTTTACAGCACACGCCCTGCAGCTCACAGCACACATCCTGCAGCCTACAGCACACACCCTGTAGGTCACAGCACACATCCTGAAGTTTACAGCACACGCCCTGCAGCCTACAGCTCACACCCACAGGCTGCATTATCAGAAGGCAGAAAGCAAAGAGGGAAGGGGTAAGAGGAGCACCACCACCACCCGCCCACCTAGCTTTCAGGTGACCTCATGCCTCATGGACAGTGGCCAGAGGCTAATCACCACCGGCCCTGAAGAAGTCATGGACAGCCACCAGAAGCCTATCACCACCAGACAGTAATCCCCACACCCCCAAATCCCCATACCCCTAAGCCCTTGCTTATCAGTGCACACCCTGGAGTCCTGCAGCCCCATAAAACAGGGGATCCCAGGACAAGAACTTGCACTTCTCCCCCTTGAGAATGCCCACCCTCATGTCTGAGGATGTACATCTGTTTCTTGGCTTTACCCCCCCAATAAATTCTCTGCTTCTGTGATTAATTTGTGGCACATCCTTGAATTTTCTCACGACAAAGCCAAGAACCTAGACACCGACTCCACCAACCCTTTACTGGGTTCTCACTGCCTTTTGAAATTAAAAAAAAAATCTCAAAAATTAGCATGGTCTGCCCACACTCTTGACCTGGACCCTAACTATATCACTCTTCATCTTCCTCTATGACTTAGCCACAGCATAACAGTTTTCAGTCCTTCGAAAAATGATCTGTTCTACTGCCCACACTCTGCATTTTACTTGCGGTTCTCTCTGGCTGCAAAACTACTTAACAGTTCTTCTACCATAGAATGGCTCCTTTAAATCTATCCTAAGAAGTACAACTTGAGAGAAGACTTCATTTACTCCCCAGAGTAAGTTATTTTCCCCATATTATAAGTCCTCTTATTGTGGCTTGTTTATTTTTATAGACTTGATTAAATAAATATATAATTGACTATTTAATATTCCCCCACTAGAAGGTAAGCTCCTTGAGTCAAGGGACTATGTCTGTGCCTCATTTTTCTGGATTTCATGCCTTAATTATTGTGGGTCCTCAGTAGTGGTTTGTTGAATGAATACATGAAACAATAGATCAGAACTAAACATTGTTCTTCTTTTATTCTTCTAAGACCAGCATGCCTACAACTAGCTATGCTAAGAATAAAGCACATAATTCCTAAAAGCAACACCAAAATTTAATAGTCATGGGGCCATCTAAATCCAAGATTAGGGGGAAAAGTCTCTAATGAAGACATACTCTTTCATGACACAAATCTGCTGAAAGATATACTCAATTTGAAATAATAAACAGAAATAGAGTGGTTCACTCTGAAGCATCCAGACTCTGGTAGTTTTAGCACTTTCAGGTCTTCTCTGGGAACAAAGAACCCTTGCTTTACATTTGCATAATAAAAGAGCTCACTGAAATGTACTTCCCTGAACAAAAGGGCATTCTGCTAGAGAGGTAAAATTCAGTTGTAATCTAGAAGGCAGATATGGGTTGAAAGCCACAGCTTTCCCCAGTATTGGTCATCAACCTTCCTCTCTGCCTTCTGGACACACACTGCAGGGTCTCAGGCAGAGTATGTGTGTAAGTGTCCATGTACAAATATGTGTGCATGTATATGTGATTATGTGTGGGGAGGTATGTGAATGGTGGGTAGAGACATGTGATCACATATGTGGAAGTGTCTGTGCCTGGATATGTAGATGTGAGTGTGTGTGTGAGTGTGATTATGTATTTATGCATACGCGTATGTCTGTGTCTGGGTGTGTAGATGTGATTGTGTGATACTTATTTTATGCATAGACTTATGTCTGTGCCTGAGTATGAAGATGTGATTGTGTATTTTATGCATATGCTCATGTGTCTATGTCTGAGTCTGGGTTTGTGATCCTGCATGTGCATGAAAGTAAATCTGCAGCAGTGCATTAACAGAGATTATCTGTAGGTGGTAAGATTATTGTTGATCTTTTCCTACTTTTTAAAACATTTCTTTAAAGTGATCATGTGTTGCTTAGGTAATAAGATAAAATAGGGAAGCGGATGTGGCTCAATCGATAGGGCTCCCGTTTACCATATGGGAGGCCCCGGGTTCGCTTCCCAGGGCCTCCTTGTGAGGGCAGGCTGGCCCGCGTGGCGCGGTGGGCTGATGCAGCAAGACCTCGCAGCAAGGGGGAGATAAGCAGACACAGAAAAAACACACAGCAAATGGACACAGCAAACACAAGCAGCAAGGGCAGGGATAAATAAATAAATCTTTTAAAAAAAAAAGATAAAATAAAACAAAACTCTTAAAGTTGTTTCAGAACTTTAAAAAGTCCGTTAAGGGAAAGCGTCCATCAACAAGTTAATTGGGATTGTAACCAAGTGTTAAGAATTAACAAATAATTATGACTACTAAATCATTATATAGATGCCTTTATATTATAAAATCACAAAAGTTAATACCTGAAATTACTGAAGCTGGCTAGAGTATCCCACCCCTGTTTATGGTTACTCTAGACTTAACCTCACCCTTGTGTATGCTCACTATTGGGATGGTAACTATTCCATCTTCTTTACTGTCCATATGAAAAACCTTGTGACTGACCTCCACTCTGCACTTTCCTGTCTGAGAACCTTGATCTCTGACGTTTGTATCTCTGTAACTCCTTCTGATTGGGGTCCACCCCAGCTTTTTCAACCCCTTAATGTTTATTAATTAGGGAACCTGTGTTCAGCTTCACCCCAATTATTCATTAGGAACCTGATGTTATAAAATATTAGAATTTCTACAGATCAGGGGGCAGATTTTGTTCCATCTAAGGCAACTGACCTCCTTTGCTTGTGCAACCAAATAAACTTTTTCTCTCTTTGAAACCCCATTTTCTCAGAAATTGGCTTTAAAGATGCATCAGGAGAAAAGAAACCACTTTTGCTCAGTATCAGGATAAGTAATGTTTATATTCTTTCAGCAGCTGGCCCCCTTTCTTGAAGAGGGCCTTCTGGCACCTTCTGTCATTGAGAAATAATCTGAAATTTGCATTGATAAAACTCAGATCCCAAACTGAGACAGTTTAGTATTGTGAAAGGGAGAAGGCAGCTGGCCTTGCAGACAACATGACTGACAGACAACATGGCTGACAGACAACATGGCCATGAGAACCTGCCAAGACCTTGACCTCAACCTTGAGGTTCCAGTTGGGACTCTTTCTGGGGCCGAGGGTAGGCCCCAGATATTCCAAACAGGTTTCACCATTGGCCCTCATCTTTGGTGGGGTAATCAATAACAGCTGGGGCCCCTTCCCTTAGCATTAGCAAAGGGGGGGAATAATTAATAGTTAGAAAGGTGACCACACAAACCAAAACACACTCTCTGCCTAGAGGAGCCCGCACAAAATCTCTGTGTGTATTTCCATCCTTCTTTCCCATTTCTCAACAAGCTCTGTTATTTTCCCCCGTTTCCCAATAAATTCTTTTTACTGGCCTAACTAAACTGGCGTGTTCTTAAATTCTTTTATGTAACATAGCCAAGAACCTAGAGGAATCCAACACTTCGCTGGCTTCAAAACCTTCCCTGAAACCAACTCCCTTTCTTAAATTTCTGTTGAAAACATTTAAAACCTCTCAATTTTCCACCCTGTTCTCTCCTAGAGTTTTGTATCCTACTGCATTAGTGTGAGTTTATTAGGAGGGTAGCACACACAAACAAGAGAGTAGAGGAGAAAATAGTAATGAAATTTTGGAAGCTGGAACATATATGGAAAACTGGAACACTGTGTTTAGTTGATTCTGAATTGCACATTTTCTTTTTATATTTAACAGCTCTGATATTTGAGGTGCATTTTTACAATAGATTGTGTAGCATATATGAAATATTAGTATTTTTTCTTTAATGGTGTGTAAATTACATGGTGGATCTCACAGGGAGAGTTATCTGAGATTTGAGGAAATACTATAAATAACTAAGCAGATCCTGATCCAAGAATACTTACTCCCAAATCTGAAATGAGGAAGAATGAGAACCCTCTCAATTTACCCCCAACAGAATCCTTAAAACTCATTGCACCATGTACCTCTAGAATTGGGAGGAAAAGGAGAGGTGGGATTATAAGGAGCACTGGGTGGAATCTGAGATGAGTCACTTACGAAAAACAAGCAGGTTATGTGGGCTTATCCATTCTGAATTTGGAATGCAGAGATCAATCTCTCCAGTTTTATGCTCCTACTCAGCTTTCAGAATGCTGCCAGCATTATTTTTATTTTGATGAA
>JAQZBX010074148.1:0-14796 GCA_029593785.1 Cabassous unicinctus
AAAGGTATTGTAGCCTTTTCTTCAATTTTTTGGAAGTGTCTGTACAGGATTGGTATTAATTACTGTTGGAATGCCAGGTAGAATTCATCTGTGAATGCATCTGCTCCTAGGTTTTTGTTTGTTTGGAGGTTTTTGATGACTGATTCAAAGTCTTTTCTTCTAATTGTTTTGGTGTGTTCTTCTATTCCTTCTAGAATCAGTGTAGGTTATTCTTGTGCTTCTAGGAATTTGTGCATTTACTCTAGTTTGTCCAATTTGTTGACATACAATTATTCACACTATCCTCTTATGATCTTTTTTTTTATTTCCATGGGGTCAGTAGTAATATCTCCCATCTCATTTCTGTGTTTATTTGTATCTTCTTTCTTTTTTCTTTTTCCGTCTAGAAAAGTGTCTGTCAAAATTATTGATGTGTCATAGAACCAACATTTTGTTGTATTTATTCTCTCTTTTGGCTTACTATGCTCAATTTCTTTTTTTCCTACTCTGATCTTTTTATACCTTTCCTTCTGATCACATTAGATTATTCACAGGTTCTTCTTCTAGATCCTCCAGGTATGAATTTATATACTTGATTGTAGATCTTTTTTCTTTTTTTTTATGTAAGCATGTAGGACTATTGATTTCATTCTCAGCACTGCCTTCACTGCATCCCATAAGCTTTGACATATTGTGTTCATATTTTCATTTATCTCAAGATACTTACTGATTTCTCTTGCACTTTCTTCTTTGACCCATTGATTATTTAAGAATGTGTTATTTAAATTCTATATATTGTGCATTTCCAGTTCCCAGCCTCATGTCATTATAGTCAGAGAAGACCTTTTGTATAATTTCAAATTTTTAAATTTACAAAATCTTGCTTTGAGAACCAACATGTGGTCCATCCTGGAGAATGATCCCTGAGCATTTGAGAAGAGTGTGCATCTTGATGTTTTGTGGTGCAATATTCTGTATATGCCTTCTAGGTCTAGTTCTTTATCAACATTTTAATGTACTCTGTTTACTTACTCATCCTCTGTCTATATGGTCTGTCACTTGATGAGAGTGGTGTATTTAAGTCTCCAACTATTATTTTAATGTGTTCTTTTCTCCCTTCTTATGTGCCAGTGTATGCCTCATGTATTTTGGTGCAACATGGTTGTGTGCACACATATTTTGATTGTTATTTCTTCTTGGTGGCTTGCCCCCTTTTATTAGTATGTATTGTCTTTCTTCATCTCTTTTAATAGTTTTTTATTTATCATCTATTTTGTCCAAAATTTATATAGCTATCCCAGCACTTTTTTTGGTTACTATTTGCATGAAAAATCTTTTTCCATCCTTTCACTGTGAACCTATCCATTTATTTGTGTCAAAAGTGTATCTGATGCATACAACATATATTTGAATCATACATTTGTATCCACTATACTAATCTATGTCTTTGGAGTTTAATACACTAACATTCAGTATTATTACTGCTAAAGGCAATACTTTCTTCATCCATTTTGTCATTTGGTTCTTATATTCTGTGCTGGTTTTGTCTTTAATGGTAACCCCAGAAAAAATATGCTCTTAAATTGGTCCATTCTTATGGCAATGGGCCACTTTTATTGGGCTGAATTCAGTTGCGGGACATTGATTGGACTACATCAGTGAGTCATGACCCAGGGTGGTTGTTAATCCTTTTAATGGAGTCCTATATAAGTGAAGGAGAGGGCCAAAAAAGAGCCACCATTTTATCTCCCATGTGAGAGAGTACTCCTCAATTGCCTGCAGCTTCAGAAAGACATATAAACTGCAGGAGGTTGGGAGAGAGGCTGGAGGCTGGAATCAGTGGATCTGATGAATCTGAAACAATGAGGAATGGTGGAGAGGAAAAGGACAAGCCATATGCCTGATCCCCCACAGGTGAGCTCAGGGAGAAAGTGAGCCTGTAGGTGAAGGTAGAGACTGCCTGCCATTTTGCCATTTAATGTGGCAGGTGTCCAGGAATGCCAGTAGCCAAATTTTGGTGATGCAGCATCTCTGATGATTCCTTGATTTGCACATTTGCACACCCTCAGAACCTTAAGCTTTTAACCAAATAAATTCGCTTTATAAAAGCCAACCCATTCCTGTTATTTTTCATTGGTAGCCTTTATCAAACTAAGACAATGTCGTATCCTTCTTGTTTGTTTGTTTCTGTTTTATTTATTGCAACTTTTTTTCTGTATAGTTGATCTTTCTTGGTGTACCTGACTGAATCCTTTATCATTTCTGTTTCTGTACATATTTTTAAATTCTTTATTTTTGGTTAACCTGGGGTTTATATTGCATAACCTATGTCTATTATTTACTCATTTTAAAAGACAACAACTTAGTTTAATATCCTAGATGTTCTCTGCTCCCATAACCCTCTGTTTAACCTTTCTATGTTTTTTTTTCCCTTTTACAACTTTATATTTTGCAAAGAAATGATCAGGAAATATACCTTATCTTGTTCAACTGTATTCTGGCTCTTAAAGGAATTAAACAGTAGTGTTGTTTATTGAGGATACAGTACTATTGCCTTTTTCATTTCCTCTTTTGCTACCCTTACTGTTGATCATTTCTTCATCACACTCCAAGCCACTCACTCTCTCTTGACTTGTTCTTTCAACTGGCAGAACTCCCTTTAGTTGATCATGTACGGCAAGTCTTACACTGATAAATTCCCTCAGTTACTCTTTACTTGTTTATCTTTCAGTCCTTTGAATATTTTAAACTCCCCCTCATTTTTGAAGGACCTTTGTGCTGGATAAGAATTTTGGGTTGGTTGTTTTCCTCTTTCAGTACCAGAAAAACATCATACCACAACCTCTTTTTCTCCATGGTATCTGATGACAAATCAGCACTTAGTCTTAATGAGGATCCCTTGTATGTGATTAATTGCATTTGTCTTGCTGCTTTCAGAATTCTGTTTATCTTTGACATTTGATATTCTGATTAGTATGTGTCTGAGGGTAGGTCTAGTAGAATTTACCATGTTTGTGGTACATTTCTCTTCCTGGACATGAATATTTATATCTTTCATAAGTGTTGGGAAAATTTTGACCAGTATTTCTTCAAATATTCTTTCTGTTATTTTCCCCCATTCTTGTCCTGGGATCCCCAGGATGTGTATGTTTGTGTGCTTCATCCTGTCTATCAAATCCCTGAGACTCTGCTCAATTGTTACTGTTCTTTCCTTTCATTTTCTGACTATGATTTTAATTGACATTTCTTATAGTTCAATGATTCTTTCATATGCTTATTCAAATTTGCTGATGTATGTGTCTAATAAATATTTAATCTCTACTATTATGCCTTTCATACCATAATTTCAGTTAGTTTCTTCTTATATTTACAAATTCATCTCTGTGATCACACATTGTTCTTAATATCCTTGAAAGCAAAGAAGAACACAGTGATTCCTGGTGGTAAACCCAACAAAACCAGAGTTATCTGGGTGAAATATAGTTTGTGCCCATGGAAGTAATTGCATGATTTGTGCCAAATTTCTAAGCAACCTTCCTTCCAAGGCTACTGGATACCAAAGTCAAATGATGCTGTACCCCTTAAAAGTTGAAACTTATTAAAAAATAAATAAAGAAACTTGTGGAAAATTCTTCTCTTTACCTTTTGTATGTCTTACTGCTTTTCTTCTCTCTCATGTCCACCATTTGCTTACTTTTCTCTTTATTTGGTCTTTTGTAGTGAAATATTTTAAATCTGTTCTTTTTTTCTGTGTATATTATAAATATTTTTGTGGTTATAATTTGGGTTACCTTGAATGAACTAAATCTTTACCAATCAAGGTTGACTTGATAACTTTTATTCAAAAGCATGCAAAAATCATGTTCCTAGAACCCTCCATCACTGCTCTTTTATCTTATTCTCATCAGAAATTAGATCTTAATCCAGTTTATGAAAAAAACAGATTTATAATTATTTTATGCATTTGTATTTTAAAATACAATTTGAAGTATAATAATGCCATTAATATTTGCCCAAGCATTTATCTCTACTAGAGATCTTTATTTCTTCACATTGCTTCAAACTATTGTATAGTATGCTTTCCTTTCAATTTGGAAGGTGCTCTACAGAATTTCTTGTAGCATATGTCTAGTGATAACTAAAACTCTCAGCTTCTGTTTCTCTGAGTTGTCTTACTTTTTCCCCTCATATTTTAAAGCATTGCTGGACATCAAATTATTAGTGGATCATTCTTTTTTCTTTTTAGAAAAATAATGTCATCCCATTCCTTTCTGTATCCCATGGATTCTGTTGAGAAATTTGCTGTTATCCTTATTGAGGTTCAAATGTACATAATTAGTTGCTTCTATCTGGCTGCTCTCAAGACTTGGTTTTGTCTTTGATAGTTATAAATTTGATTATAAATTGTCTTTTATGGGTGTCCCTGGGTTTATTGTATTTAAAGTTTGCTGAAATGTTTGTCTTCACTTATGTCTTTCATCAAATTTGGAAAGTTTTCAGCCATTATTTCTTCAAATATTCTTTCTCTTTCAATTTTCTGGGACTCATAAGATGCAAACATTGCCTTACTTGTTGCTTTCTCATAAGTATCATAGGTGATGTTCATTTTTCTTCATTCCTTTTTCTTTCTGTTCCTCACAGTGGATTTTAAATGTGCTATCTTTGAATGCACTGATTCTTTCTTCTACCTGTTTAAGATTTCTGTTGAATCTCTCTTGTGAATTTTGTTATTCCAAGTATTTTACTTTTCAGCTACAGAATTTTTCTTTGGTCCTTTATAAAAATTTTATCCCTTCATTCAAATTCTAAATTTGTTCATTTATAATTTTCTTGCTTTATTTATTAACTTGTCCATGAGTTTCTCTAGCATATTTGTCCCACTTGGTAGAGTTGGTTTAATGTCTTTGATTATTACTTATTATATCTGCCTTCCTCAAGGATGGAATCTGTTGTTTAAATTTGTTCATTGGTATAGGCAATTTTTTTTCCTGTTTTTTTTATGTGCCTTGTATGGTTTTTTGTTGGTTTCATCTGTACATTTGAAAAAAAATTAATCTATTAAAGTAGGCACTTTAATGTATTAAAGTGCCCCCTTTCCCTGGGTTTGGGGATTTTTATTATTATTTTTTAATTTAGTTTTGATTGTTGTAGGCAGTAGTTGTCTATTTGTTTAGTGATTTTTCTAATTTTTTTCTGCACAGACTGTATTCCTAAGTATGTGTGGTCCCTAAACTTTATGTTATTTTATCTTTTATTCAGCTAGTGTTAGAGCAGGCATTTATATGAATACTGGGAACTTAAAAAAATCACAGCTTCCAGCATGCCTATTTGCCATGTGCTGGGGTTGTCCTATACTGATTAGTAAGCCTTGAAATGAGCCTAGAGAACACCCTGAGGAGAAAAAGCATTGCCTTCTGAGGTCTTTTCTGAGAATTTGTTTTGCTCTGGGCATATGAGTAGTTTTCTAAATTTCCCTGAATGTCTGTAATCTTAGGGTATACTTATTCCCAAGGAACTTCTCCATAGTATTTCCTCATGGGCTCCTGATGCTCAGTTTTATATCTCAACCATAATCTCTTCCTCTAGGAAACTGAGGTTTGATTGTTTTCTGACAGTATTATTGTAGCCTTCCCTGCTATTTCTAAGTCTTTAGTGCATTCTGAGATGGGGGAGAGAGTGATGAGCATCTTGGGTCAGTCCTTCAGTTAGCCACTTGATGGGTTTGAATAAACATATACATCCTGATTTGGAAATAAGATCTGTTCTGCTCCCTGAAGAATCAGGAACCCATATTGAGTGTTCTGACTTCATCTCACAGACTGTGGTTTTGAATTAAGAAAAGGGTATTGAAAGGACTAGTAAAAGTTCAACAATGAATTCCCACTGTTTTTAATTTTTTAAAAAAATATTTTATAGCAATGTTAAATGTTGCTCTGTGAACAAAAGTTAATAACTACAATAATAATCAATCTGCTTTGGTCCGGTTACATCCCCCTCAACTTATTTTTGTTCATTTCTCTATCTTAAGGGATTTAGAACAATTTTGATTCTGATTCTGGCTGAGAAGGGACATAGATATTATGATGCAGAGGAAAGAAATTATTTTGCTTGTTTTTGAAGATATTCCTTATTTTGGAGATGACACTTGTCCATCATCCCTGTTTTGTTGGTTGTCCAGGGCAAGCCTGAAAAACTGGAGAGTAGAAATTGGCCACAACTTTGCTGGCTTTCAGGGCTCAACTGTATTGAGAACAATCTCAAGATTTAAGTATCTGAGAAATATAATTTACAAGTATATTGGAAATTATAGGTTTAAATAAAAGGAGTAAAAGAATCATTATAAGGGGACTTATAAATGAGTATAACTATGTTATAGTGGGAAAATAGATTTTCTTGTATTCTCAAAAAGGACCTGCAGCAGGGATATTGTTTTCATGAGGTCTTGTGGCTTCCATAGGGTGCCTGGATGTCCACAGAGACCTTGTGAGCACTCTTGTATGAGGATTTGTTTACTGTGGCAGTTTGTGAAAGCTGCCTGAGTCCTGCATCTGTGTAACCTCTGTCTAGGACACCGAATCACTTTGAAATATCCTAGGGAAAAAAAGTCTCATTTATTTAATCTTTCCCCACTTTTGGCCATGGTCTCTTTCCAAACAGATTGCTAATTAATGCTTGGTAATAATCCATTAGTGCAAGGGACACTCACACCTGGTGTGTCCTGTTCAACATTGAGGGGAACGTAATGAGTTTATTTGCAAAGTTTGTCATAGAGAGAGGCCACATTTGAGTAGCCATGAGGTTTTCTGGAGGTAACTCTTAGGCACTAATTACAGTTATTCTTAGTTTAATTATTACAGGAATAAGGTTCCTAACTGCAGGCATTAAGATTGAGAGCTTTTATAATTTCTCTACACATGGCTCTTTTGCCCCTTTTATTTGAACCTATACTTAGAACTATCCTAGTTAAATATATGTCCCAGAGACTTAAATCTTTGTTCTATTCATGTGCCACTTAGCCCTGAATCTCAGCAGAGTTACAACACCTACTCTCCATTTCCTTGGACTCACCCAGTACAACTAACAAGGAGGTAATGATGGACAATGATCATCTCAAGGAACAGAGTGTCTGCAACTGCACGCAAGACAGTTCCAGCCATCTGGCAGATGAGATCTAAGTCCCGTCTCAATTAGAAACAGAGTGGGTATCACCATCCCCAATTACTCAAGATTTGGAAATGAACAATGGGCTAAAGTAGATTTATTAATATTCTATTATAGACTTATTATTAGAACAAACAATGGAAGAACTTTTATCATTGGTATAAAGGCAGTGGCCATCAGAGGTTCTGAAGGGAGGGAGAGGGAAGAATAAGTGGGACATGGAGGCATTTACTGGACATTGGAATTGTTCTGCATTACATTACAATGATGGATACAGGCCATTATACATATAAAATCATGTGGGCAGAGTATAAATTATAAGGTAAACTAATTTATAAGGTAAAATATTTCACTCAGTATAATGTCCTCAAGGTTAAAACCTGTTGTCTCATGCATAAGGACTGCATTCCTTTTGCAGTTGAATATATTTCATCATATGCATAAACCACATATTGTTTATCCACTCAACAGTTAATGGACACTTGATTTGCTTCCTTCTTTTGGCACTTGTGAATAATGGCACAATGAACCTTAATGTGTATATGTCTGTTTATGATTTTTCTTTCAATTCTTCTGAATATATTTCTATTAGTGGGATTGCTGGATCATTTAGCAATTCTAAAATTGACTTCCTGATGAACCGCTGAACTGTCTTCCACAGAAACTGCATTATACATTTCCACCAGTAGTTAATAAGTGTTTCTATTTCCCCACATCCTATCCAAACTGTTTTTATCTGTATTTTTAATAATCCTTTTATTTTAGAATATTTTTATATTTACAGAAAAGTTGTGAAGCTAGTACAGAGTTGTCATATTCCCACACCCAGGTTCCCCTCTTGTTAACGTATAACATTAGTATAGTACTTTGACCACAACAAAGGAACCATTAATAATACATTATTGACATTGCAATGTTGGATACAGGCCATTTTACATTTTGTCAAAACCTATAAAATTGTTGAGGGCAAAGTGTAAACTTCGGTGTAAACTGTATTCCATGTTTAGGAGCAATGTTTCAAGATGTGTTCATCATTTGTAACATATGTAACACACTAATGAATGAGGTTGTTAATGTGGGAAATGGTGGGAGGGGGAAGGGATGGGGCATATGGGAATCCCTATTTTTGATGTAATATTTAAGTAATCTAAATCTTCTTTAAAAATAATATTTAAAAAAAGCAAAATAAAAAGAATGTTCTTTTACAAGGTGTTAAGAATATGGAGATTTATGGGGAAATTACAACTAATGTAACTTATGGATGATAGTCAACAGTAATATTGTAATATTTTACAGCAATGGCAAAGAAGATTTTATATTAATTCTAAGATACAACAATAGGGATATAAAGGGGTATGGAATTTCTCTTTTTGGAGTAATGAACAGTTCTGACATTGAATGATGACAGCACAACTCCCTGATGAAAATGAGAACCACTGAATGCACACTTTAAATCAAGTTTACAAAACATGGTGCTGTATTACAGATTCCAGTGTGGTTAATAAGAAAAATAGAGCAATGTTCTCTCATGAACTATAACACATGTCTAATACTAATACAGGGTGTTAATCACATGGGTTGGGGAAAATACACCAAATGTAAGATATGTGCTATAGTTAGTACTAACATTTTGATGATGCTTTTTCACAGTTTGTAACAAGTGTTTCACAGCAATGCAAGGTGTTGTTGGTAGGATTTTATGTAAGCCCTGTTCAATGATATGCATGTTTGTTTTGTAAGTTCATAATTTTATACACTTATTGTTTATGTATGTTCATGTATGAATAATATACCTCAATAACATTTTATTTAAAACTATGAAAACTTTTAAAAAACTGAGAACTTGGCTTATAGGCCTGTTTTCTTTTATAAGGCAAGGCTTATAAATTCCTGTTTGAGAAAGTAGCAGGACTTCACCAACAGGGAAGTTTGATATTTTGTTAGCTAACATGTGGGCCTGTATCTATCCAGAAAACATACATATGGCAATAATGATACATTTATATCCCCTAAAAGTAAGGTTTTGGTGATTTTTTTCTACATACCACACCATCATCAACATTGTATACTAGTGATGTAACTTTGTAATAGATCCTGAAAGAACATTTTTATATTTGTATTACTAATATGGTTTTATTATTTTAATAATTTGTATTATTAATTGGACAATAGGGTTGCTTCCATCTTTTGGCAATTGTGAATAATGCTACTATAAACATTCTCAATTCTTTCTTTGGATGCATTACTTCACTGATAACATTTCTTCATCTGTCTTAGTGTATTTGATACTATTTTAAATATGCTAAAGTACATTATCAATATTTTTCTTCTAATGAGTGAAGAAGAGGTTGTGTTTTAAAGGGATAATAATAAACAGCATCCATTGATAATGTCTCATGCATCAGCCATTCTGGAAGACATAAGTTTTGCTAACCTGCACTTGGAAATAGGTATACTCTTCATTTCTAAAAGAGTTGAAAAACTGTCCTTTAATATTCAAAAACATTTTTAATGGAGATTCTCTGACAAAATCTATTTTTTGAAAGGGACTACTTTTAAATAGGAAGAAACTTATGATATTAAGTTTTCATATGTGCAATTTATACATTGTAAGTAAATGTCACACAACCCATGTAGGAGGAAACAGAGATTCAAAATCAATTGTGACTCTAAATCAACTTTTTCTCCTAGACTCTGTACTAACTTTAGTTAGTAGGCAGAGTTATTGGGCACTATACATCATATTTTATGGCCAAAGAAATAAAAACAACAGAGCATAATTAATGAACAATGTATATAGCAAAGAATGCCCATAAGAAGGTTTCTACAGGACACCCCTACCTTTTCAAAGAGGAGTTTTAGACATAAAATTAATTATTCTAACCAATTAAATTCTGTGTAGATTGATATGTTCTTTAAATACTTCAATGACATGACATAAAAAGAATTATCTAATTCAAATATTAGAAGTTCTGCCCGTTGATTTAATGAGCCAAGTTCTACTTTTAGCCTTACAATTACTTTACCATCTTGTGGGCCCCTCTTTCCTTCTTTCTTGAAGCATCTGGTTTAAAAGTGTTTTTGTTAGAATTGACATCTTAATGATATTTGGTCTTCCAATTCATGAACATGGAATATCCTTCCATTAATTTAATTCTTCCACAGTTTTGTGTAGCAATGTTTTGTAGTTTTCTGAATACAGATCCTTTATCTCCTTGGTTAAGTTTATTCCAAAATATTAGATTGTTTTAGTTGATATTATAAATGGAAACTTTTTCTGATTTCCTACTCAGATAGCACATTAGGAGCATATAGAAATGCTGCTGATTTTTGCGTATGAATCTTGTATCTCACCAGTTTGCTGAACTCGTCTATTAATTCTAGTAGCTTTGTTGTGGATTTTTCAGCACCTTCTAGATATAGGATCATGCTAGTGAATAGTGAAAGTTTTATTCCTTCCTTTCTATTTGGGTGCATTTTATTTCTTCGTCTAGCATAATTGCTCTAGCTAGAAGACCTAGCACAATATTTAATAATAATGAGACTGGGCAGCCCTGTTTTGTTCCTGATCTCATCTGGAAAGCTTTCAGTCTTTCACAATAGAGTTCAATACTAGCTATGCGATTTCATATATGCAGTTTACCATGCTGAGAAAGCTTCCTTCCATTCTTATCTTTTGGAGTGTTTGTTACCAAGAAAGGGTGGTAAAAGGAAGTTCTACAAGTTTAAAGGAATAAACAGGAGATAGAGAGTTGGAGGAGAGTGTAAGCACAAAAAAAAAAAAAAAAAAAAAAAAAAAAAAGGAGAAATAAAAACAATATATGACATACATAAACCTGAAGAAAATATGGCTGATGTAAGAAATTCCTTGAGAGTAATAACACAATAATTATACACCTACAATTTTCTTTTTTCATGTTATCTTTATCTGGCTTTGGCATTAGGGTGATGTTGGATTCATAGAATGAGATTGGTGGCATTCTTTCTTAATTTTTTTTGAAGTGCTTGAGAAAGATCGGTATTAGGTTGTCTTTGAATGATTGGTAGAATTCAAATGTGAACCATCTGGTCCTGGACATTTCATCATTGGGAGGTTTTTGATGACTGTTTCAATCTCTTCACTTGTGATTGGTTTGTTGAGGTATTCTATTTCTTCTAAGGTCAGTGTAGGGGGTTTGTGTGTTTCTAGGAAAATTGTCCATCTCATCTACATTTTCTAGGTTTTTTTGGCATACAGTTGTTTATAGAATCCTTTTACACTCTCTTTTATTTCTGTATGGTCAGAAGTAATGCCCACCCCTCTCATTTCTGATTTTATTTGTATCTTCTCTCTTTGGCCGCTGGCTTCACATTAATGTTGTAATTTCTTCCATTGCTTGAGTCACAATTTGTTTATAACAGAATACCAGTAAGTCCACTCTAGTCCATAGCTCTTCCCCCAATCCTGAGGAGTCTGGGATGGTGATGTCCACTCTACCTCCAAGTGATAGGGGCCTTATAACCAGGGACAAGATGGATGGGATTATCCTGCCTGCAGCTGCAGACCCTCTCCATTCCCTGGGATTGCCATTGTTCATCATCATCTCCCTGCCAGGAGTCCTGGGTGAGTCCATTGAGCTGTAGAGTAGTAGTTGCAGGTCCACTGAGATTCTGGGCCCAGCTGGCACATGGACAGTCCAAAGACTCCAGTCTCTGGAAGTGCACCTACAAACTCCAACACCAACTATAGGCTTGAATAGAAAGGACAGATGGACTACGTCCAGGGAAGACATATTTGAGTCCAACTCTATCACTCTCAGGAGCACAGATTCCAAAGTAGGGCCCACTGGCAAGGAACCAAACTCCGGAGCTATCCACCCTGATATAGGACCTCGGCATATGCAGAGCCCTCAGGAGCCTCTTTATTTGGGGTGATTATCCATATTGGAAGCCTATGAGGTACAGAGATGTGCTAAAGTCTTCAAATTTCAACCTTAAATCCCACAGGAATGATGTGAAAGTTGCTATCTTTGCCCTGAAAGAAAATCTTGTCTCCTGTAGCCACAGACTTGAGATATCTGAGAATCAAACACAGACTCTCATTGTGTGAGTAGCATAATTACAGAGGAAACTAAAATCTCAACCACATAGGGTTTCTGCCATTAAAGTGAAGGCATTGACTGGAAAAGAGTGGAACCCTGAGGATTGGGATGGAGGCATATAGGATGATGATAATATTGGTGGGGACATTGGAACCCTAAATTCTGCAGAGATTTACCAGATAAACATGCAATGGCCTGCTCTATGGAGACCACACCTTGTCAACATTGTATCATCCATCCTCCAGCCTGCCCAAGGGAGTCTGGACCTCCTTCCAGCCCTGAGACAGGTACCAGCCAAACTCCAGCATCCACTGCCCATCCTCTAGCCTGCCCTGAGGCACCTGCCCTCCAACCCCTGCCTGAAGAGATTAATCCTTTCTCACCAGAATAAAATGCAAAGGAATGCCCTGAGGTCCAAAGCTTGCAAGACATTTCTAATCCTTCTCCTTACCCACCCCGACCACCCCTCTTGTCTTTGAGACCTATTACTAGACTAAAATCACAGCAAGCCCCCAAAGGTGAAATGCAAAGTGTGACCCATGAGGATGTATGCTATTCTCTGAAAGAACTGCATGAGTTTTCTAACTTATATAGAAAGAAATCAGGGGAATATTTGTGGAAATGGATACTAAGGGTATGGGATAATGGTGGAAGGAATATAAAGTCATATCAGGCTCAATTTATTGATATGGGCCCACTAAGCAGAAATTCTGGATTCAACACTGTAGCTTGACAGGCTAGAAAGGGCTCTAACAGTTTGCTTGGGTGGCTGACTGAAACATGGACCAAAAGATGGCATAGCATGTCTGATGTTGAGATGCCCCATTTGCCCTGGTATACAGTAGATGAGGGAATTCAAAGACCTAGAGAGATTGGAATGCTGGAATGGATTTACCATTTGAGAACTGTCCTCCCACCCCAGGAATGTCCAGAGGACACACCTTTAACCAGGACCGTGAGGAATAAATTTGTAAGACTAACCCCATCTTCTCTGAAGAGCTCTGTGGTTGCTCTTCTCTGTAGTCCAGATATTACTGTAGGGAGGTCTGTAGTGGAATTGGAATCCTAAAATCTTTGGCAATGACCGGATCTTAGTCTAGTAAAAGTCAAGTATTGGCAGTTAATTGCCAAAGGAAAGGAGGGCGTGGCTACCCCAATGAGAGACAGATTCAAAGCAGCACTCAGAATAGTCTGCGTTACATGGAGTTATGGCATTGGCTAATAGATCATGGGGTACCTAGAAGTGAAATAAATGGGCAGTCTACTAAATTTCTTCTGGATGTGTATAAGCAGAAGGGTTCTAGGTCAAGTGAACAAAACCCTAACTCAAATTACAGATGCAAAGAACCACGGCCAGCTGAAGAGCTTGCTGAGGGTAAAGGGAACAAGGAATAGGTAGTGGAAGAAGATAGTGATAAATATGATCTTCGACCATGTGACCAGTTACAGAAATGAGGACTGTAATAGTCATGAACCCTTCTTCCTTGTTTTGAGTATGAGTGTATATGTACACAAAACAAATTTCTTTGTTTTCTTCCCTAAACTTTTCAAGTTGTAGCAATTTCATGTCATAATATTTAAGGATGTCAAGTTTAAGAGTGAATATTACACAAGGACTTGCATCCTATTCTCTAGGAAATCAAACTTTTCTGCTGGTACACAGGCCCCTAGTTTGAAGCCGGCCTGTGGAACCTCGACTTCTGCATCCCCACGGTCATGTGAGAGACTCTTGTAAAATCTCATATTATTGACAGATATCTCCTGTTGATTCTGTTTCCCGATAGAAACCTGCCTAATACATTTCTCAAAATTGTTTCATCCATGAATTCATAATGAATGAAGACTTGATCTTTGTCATTAAAATGAAAAATAATTAAGATCTTAAGCATAACTACTATGGAAATTGATATTCAAATGAAATAAATTGATAAGAGCAACAAATTAAAATGCATAAATATGTTCTTGGAAGTTTCCAACAAAATACATATTTTCAATTTATAATGACAAGCTTGAACAATTATTCAAGTTAAATATCCAATTTAATAATACCTTAAAATTTTTATAACTCCTAATTTAGAAAACCCTAATTTGCAAAATTTCATATCATTATTTAAAATTATATTTCACATGGTGATTGTGGTTATGAAGATATTTCTCACTCAAGACTATTTCTCTTTTTTTGTAATTTAAAAATAAATAAAATTGTATTGAAATAGATCATTCATACATAAGCACACATAAACAATAGGTACATAGTACATTAAGTTGTACTTTTCAAAATAAAAGTAAAAGTTGAAGAAAATAATTTACAAAACTAGTTTTGTGAAAAATCATTTTTCGCTATATCGTTATTCATGGGATTTCAATATCACAACTTTTTAAAAGACAATTTTCTTCACATACTATACAACCCCTTCAAAATGTACAATAAATGGTTCTCAGTATAATCACAGAGTTAATAATTCATTACCACAAGTAATTTTAGAATATTTTTAATATTCCAAAAATAAATATCTTATACACCTTTACCCCCTTATAAATGACTCTTTTTTTCCCAAATGTTTTTTTTTTTTTT
>JAQZBX010074149.1:0-14882 GCA_029593785.1 Cabassous unicinctus
GAGGTGACGCGCTGCCACGAAGCCAGTGCACACGCGGCCCTCGCTCCGGGCTGCTCTCGGGTCTGCCTTTGGGTTCCCGCCACCTCGGTCTGCGTCTTCAGTGTCTCACGCCTGGGTCTCGGGTGGTCTCACTGCCCCAATTCACTGAAATTTCCTGAGTACTTGCGTGTTCAAGGTCTGCTTTTCTGCCCCTTTCATGTATATGTTGTGTGTCTGCTGAATTGATGTTCCTGGAAACGTTCCCTGCTCAGACACTCGCCAGGTCCGCATTGCCATGCGCTCACCTGAATACACGCGTGACCTGGCTGCATACACACGTGCTTAGTTGCACACGCGTGCTGCGGGTGTCTTTTTTCCTCGCCGGGGCGTTGCTTCCACAGCCTGCTGAACTCCAAGTGGATCTTGAGATCTGGGAGAGTTTTTCATTCGTGTGCCTTCGCCTGAAAAGCCGTCTCCGTACCTGTGAGGTCGTCCTCTTCGGTCAAGCGCATGGTTCTGGAGACGTGAGTGGATCACGGCGAGAGAGGGAGGAGACGCCCGTTTATCCACCCGACTGGACCTGGCGGTCCAGGCACCTACGCCAGGTGCCCCCGTATCCACCTGAACCCCAGTAGCATTTGTTTGTTTTCCACTGTGCGCTGGGGAACTTAGCACCTGCTGTCCTGTGTGTACCTGTGTGTTGTACGCGGAGCGGTGAAATATGGGATTATGGCTAATCTTTAGGTTTTGAAATAATTTTGTTAATCAAATCAGCCAGTTGTCTCGAAGATTTCTGACTCTTGGAGGTTTTATTGCAGAGAGGTTTCTGGGGTCCCTCGTCCCCACTTACTTGTAATCCCCCGCTGTAATGAGCTCATTTCCTCTCTGGAACTCTCCACCTGCCTGAGCTCTGTCCGTGGTGCAGGGGTGACGCAGGGCGCGGTTTGGGTTTTGCTGGAAGCTTGGAGGGAGGAGCTGCCAGTTGGGTCCAGGGGTAGAGCTCATCTATGACAGGGTCACCGACCTCACAGCACCAGTGGGCCGCGGATGTATCCTTGTTGCGGCACAGGAATCCAAGTTCTTGCCCTGGGGGTGGGCATCTGCCCATACTGGGGAGGGGGCGATAAGTATTTATTGAGTTGTGGGACAGAGTTTTGCACGTGAAGTTATGGTCATTCAGAAACGGAACTGATTTGTTTTGGTGAACAGCTTTTTTCTAGGGTTGAGTAGCATCGTAGTTGGGGCAGAATACCGCAGTTGCCTGCGGAAGATATAAATTTGGGTGACATTTTCATGTGAGGGCCTGGCAGCCCTGCAGCACCCAGCAGAGCGGGCTGTGTGGACGACACGCTGGCCGTTTTCAGGCAGGTTTTAGGCTGGGAAACCATTGGTTAGCACACCCTTACGAGGGACCTCAGTTTAGTGACAGCACCAGGAGATAATGCCTCTATAGCTATAGATAAGAGCCGGAAGTCAGCGTTTGGGCTCGGCATGATGCAGAAGGAGGAAGTGAGGAAGTAGACGGGGCAGCTTGGGATGGCTGGCGCCTTGTGAAGTTTCTGAAACCAGTGCTGGGAAGCCAATCCACGGGCCACTCTGGGCTGAAAGCGTGACCTTCCTGTAGCTAAAACTGGACGATGATCCGCAGGAGTGTTCGACTGTCTGGACGGAATTCTGCAACTGGGAGACCAGTTTGAAAAGTGTCAGAGCCTGGACTAAATCTTCAGAAGATTTCAGAGAAAATTTTTAAAAAGGCAGATGTTTCCCAGCAGGCTGTACCTCTTGAGCCACGTTTGATTCTCTCACACGTTAATTCACGTGATGTATAACACTAGTCCTGGGCTTCTGGGGCTGCTTACGATTGTACTTTCAAAATAGGGCCGGAGCACTGGATAGAAAATGAACCTTCTTTGCAAATTTTGGTTTGAGTAACCAACTTCAATTTTGCTATGAGAATGTGCCTCTAACTTATCCATCTAGATGTAACTCTCTACCCACCTCAAAAACAAACAAAAATATGCTTTCAGCATTTCAAGACGATACGTCTCTTGTTACAGCTACAGGGGTCCAGTTCCTTGGTACACCATAAACCTTGATTTACCACCCTACGAAAGATGGCACAAGTTGATGGTTGACAAGGCCCCAGCGGTATGCTATGGTTTTTAAATCTTCTGTCCCTGAATTTGCTGCATATAATTGTATTCCTAACAGAACATGGCGTGAAAGTACCCACTGAGCACTGTAAGAATGGGCTTTCGATGCCTTTCCACCATGTACGATAAGTGGTAGTAGAGGAAAAGGTGCCTTTTCTCTAGAGCTTCTTGCTCTTTTCAGTAGCCTTTGCTACTTACTTATTTCTTTCTCTCTGTATCATCTTCCTTCATATAAACAATGAAGAATGAAGTGTCAATTTAAAGGTAAAATTAGACTGCATTGTGGTTATATAGTCACTGAAAATATTTTCAAGCAACACTTTCTAATTTAGCTAGATATGAGTAAACCCAAAGTTCCCTATTTGTTAAAATTATACCAGCATGTCAGCACTTCTTTGTGTTTCTTATTAATTGTTTGTTTTTCAGGTAAAGCTTATTGTGAATTCCATAAAGGATTTAATAAATGCATTTGTACCAAGTGGAAAAATTTGGCAGATAGTGGATCAAAAGCTGGTAAGAACTACTATTTCCTACAATAAGCTTTGAATGCACACACAGTCACACAGTTCAGAAAAGGCTCCAGTGTTTATGTAAAGGCCTCTTTTGCTAGCCTTCCTCTTAGACAAGCTTGCATTTATTCTAGGCCACTGTCAAAGCTTAGGAGGGACTTGGAATTCTGGGCCTTGGTGCTATTAGAGTAACAGGACACAAAGTAACATGACAGATCTTGGTAGCTGTCTGCTTATTGATATTTTTTTAAAGTACAGACTATTTTACAGATCAGGGGGAAGCACACAGAGTCCATCTGGGAATGTGGCATCTCCTGCTCATTATACATACTTAGGTTTGCAAGTTCACTATTAAAAATTTGTCCTTTCTTGAGTACTTTGCCTGAGTTTTCTGTTCACCCAGAGAATTTTCTAGATATGACCAGATGACGTACCCAGCCCTGGATCAGTTGCGGTGGCCCGTGGCAGCCCCTCAGCCTGCGGGTTGTTGGTGGCTGTGCAGCCGTCAAACCTTTCCCTTTTCTTCCTGGTCACACAGGATCCCCTGATTTGCTTACGTGGCGCCCCCAAAGCCCCTGGAGGGAGTCCCGTCCCAGCGCCCCGGCTTTGCCCAGGGCCAGCACGGCCTCTGGGGTGCAGACTGGCAGCCTCCGCACCCTGGGCACGCCCTCCTGGGCAGCTCTGGCCCGTCAGCTGGATTGTTCTTTGGAGGAGGACTGCCCCGCGCATCACGGGCCGCAGAGCAGGACCGTTGCCTCTCCCTGCGACGTCGATGTGACACTGAAACCCATCTCTAGATACTGCAGAGCCGCCCCTGGTCATGAGCCGCAGTCCTGCAGGTCCTCGAGCCTCGGGCTCCTGACGCCCTCCTGGGCACGTCTTCCCGTGACACTTGCGCCTGTCGACCATCAGGACTTTCTCCCTCGTGGTTAGCATCTCAGAGCCTCCAACTGGGGCGATCCTTTGTGTTCATGCTAACCAAACTCCTCCAAAATTAAAAAAGTTTCCAGGGGCCTAGAGGAAGGGACCCCCAAATACTCCACATGCCTTTCGATCCCCCCACTCTGAATGTCGGTGGGGGGCAGCATTGCAAAGTGTCTAGGTCCCAGGCCCTGGAGCCAGACAGAATTGGGTTGTATGGCTGGACCAGGCTCATCCCAGCTGGGTGTCCTTGGAACTTTCTTAACCTCTGCAACTTCGATTCTCTCATCTAGAAAGAGAATATTTACTAATAATACATACTTCATATGACGTTTGTGAGGATTAAGTGACCTATTGAATGTAAAGCATCATGCCTGGGATTTAATGTGTTCAATAAGTTGTTTTTATGCATTATATTGACTGGACTATTCCACTTGGGCAGTGCTTTAAATTCCTAGAGGGAAAAATAATATGCCGAGTTAGGTCGAATTGCATATAAATTATAAGTTGGTGAAAAATGGGACTTGTGAATTTTCAGCACGTTTTCTCGGCAAGAGGCATTGAGTGTAAACTGTAATCTCATTGTTGGTCAGTAGTTGCAGCTGAGAGTAAAAGTAATGGGCACGTGAGTAACTTTGCTCATTATTTGCCAGCGGAATCCAATTAACGCTTTTTAGCCCACGGTCACCCTTCACAAAAGGGTTTGTCAATATATAGAATGGTCAGGTGTGCTGCTGGCCCTGTGGGAAGGGAATGGTAATGGAGATGTGTTTTATGCTTGATTTTTCCGTAAACCTACAACTTCTCAAATTTAAAGAAAGATAAATAAAAAAGATGTAATGTCTCCCATCATGTATGAATGATATTCTTCATTAAAAACATATTAAAAAAAAAAAAAAAAAGATGTAATGTCCTTGACTAGAAGGCAAGTTTGAGTAGAAGAGAGGAGTGTTGCTGTTTTGATTTTGAGTTGTAGTTCTCGTTGTGGAATTATTCCAGTTCCCTCTCTTTCTGGAAAATAGGGTGAAATATAAGGACAAGAGAAAACAATCTCCATATAATACCTAAGAACGGAAGCGATTAGGGGAGCAAAAGCTAAAGTTAAAGAATTGTGTGCCCAAGGTTGAACATTTCATGGACTTTTCAGAAATACATGATGGAAATATGCTTAAAATAATAACTCTTTACATGTTGTGGCAGTAGCATCTGGAATAAGTCACATGTACAAGAACCAGATCTCAAAGCATACCCTAGGTTGAATGATTGCTCATTGATTGGTTTTACAGCCGGAACTTCTTGGCCACCTTCCTGACCCTTTTGGAGAAGAAATAAAGGGGATTGCAGCTGTTACTGGCTTACCTTTAGGTAAAGTTCGCTTTGCAGCTTTTAAGATATTTAATGAATCATTTTTAAATGTTTCTATTGAGGTACACATACGATAAAGAGCACGGATCTTAAGTATACAGCTTCATGGAGTTTTATGAATGCTCACGTGCCTGTAACCATGTCCAGATCAGAGTCTGGGGAATCCCAGCACTCCAGAATGCTCCATTGTGCCCCTTTAAGTATAACCACAATTTTGACCTCACCAGAGATTAGTTTTGCCTCTTCCTGAACTTATAAGTAGAACCGTACAGTAGGAGCTCTTGTGTCTGGTTTCTTATGCTTGTCATGATGTCATGGTAATATGCTATCACGGGAATATAAAACAGTTCACCCATTTGCCTGTGGGCAGGCGTTCAGGTGTTTCCAGATTGGATTTATGAATAAAGCTGCTGAGGACATTCCTGAACATGTCCCTTGAGGGTATATACATGCGTTTCTCGTGGGTAAATACCTAGGAATGAAACTGTTGGGATATGGGATAGAAATATGCTTAGCCTTGTAGATCCTGCCAAACAGTTTTCCAAAGTGATTGTCTCAGTTTGCAATCAGCACAGTTTGAGAGTTTGTTTTCTCTGCTTGATACTCGGTATTTTTTAATTTCAACCATTTTCTTGAGTGAGACTTTCTATTGTCTCATTTATCTATTTGTCTTCCCTCACACCAATACCACACTACCTCAATTACTAAAACTTTGTAGTGCATCTTAAAACTAGGTAGTGTAAGTCTTCCAATTTGGTTTTCTTAAAAATTATCTTGGCTATCCTAGGCTCTTTGCAATTCTGTCTAAATTTTTGGATTATTTTGTCAACTTCTCTCAATTTGGGGAGAAGTGACAATTTAATAATGTTGGGTGTTTCAGGCCACAAATATGGTATATCTCTCTGTATTAGTCAGGCAAAGGGGTGCTGAGGCAAAATACCAGAAATCTGTTGGCTTATATAAAGGGTATTTGTTTGGGGTAGAAGCCCACAGTTACCAGGCCATAAGGCATAAGTTACTTCCCTCACCAATGTCTATTGCCACGTGTTGGAGCAAGATGGCTGCTGACATCTGCCAGGTTTCAGGCTTTTTGGGTTCCTCTCTTCCTGGGGCTCAGTTCTCTCCAGGCTCAGCTGCTCTGCTCTGTGTGCTTACTTCCTGGGCTCCAGCTCAAAACTCCAGCCTCAAAACTCCAGCCTCAAAACTCCAACTGTCCCTTCTGCTCTGCCATGTAGTTTTATCTGTGAGTCCCTACCCAACAAGGGGGCAGAGACTCAATGTCCTACTGACTTGGCCCAATCAAAGTCTTAATCATAATGTAATCATGCCCAGGTACAGACCAGTCTACAAACATAATCCAATATCTATGTTTGGAATTCATAAACAATGCCAAACTGCCAACTCTCTATTTATTTAAGCCAGTGATTTATTTGAGTGACATTTTCTATTTTCAGCAAGGAAGTCTTGAATGGCATTCGTTAAATTATTCTTAGGAATTGATGTTTGGGGGAAGCCATTTTTAAAATTTCAGCTTTCAATTATCTAGCATTTGGTTTTAATTTAATGAAAATGGCATTTCCACTACTTTAAAAGTTTTATTTTCAAGCTACCAAATCAGTAGATTTGTTGTTTTAAGCAGTCAGTACTAACTTAGTTTTACAAGGAAAGAGGGTTGAGAATTTCTGAAAATTAATAGTATTCATCAACAGTCATGACTAGGTTTTGGTTTTGTCTTTATTTCTTTAAAAAAAAAAAGATTTAAATTGTCATCAACATACTGGAAATATATACTTGCAATCTATAAGAGAAACAAGTCTCAAATTGCTTTATTATGTAAAGAATTCTTACATAATAAATAATAACAAATATAAATATCTCAAGAAAAAAATCGATTAAGAAGATTGACAGATGATTCATAGTGAAAAATAAGAATGGAATTTCACCAAAAGAGAAAAGCGCATCAAAATAAAATAAACACTGGGTTTGGGTGAAAAGACCTTGCTACAGTGATAAAATGCCCTGTATACTTTTGAGTTAAATACTAAGTAGTATTGTATAGTTTTGGAAAATATTAAAAAAATAAAATGTTTACGGTGGATTTTCTTGGCAGCTCTACACTCATGGTTTTGTTAAATAGTTCACATTCACATCCCTCTTTTCTCACCTTAGAAATATTAGTCACACATAGAAATCTGGGCAAAATATACTCTACCTTTCCTAGAACCAGATGTATTAAATTACCATATTTGAGCCCCCCAAAAGAAAACTAAAATGAAGCATATTGATGAAAAATTTGGATATTTGGTTTTGACCCCAGTTGAACTTTCCCAGATGTCCCACTTGCCCAATAGCTTCCCCTTTGGTGACTTGTTTTATCTTGAGTCTAGTGAGAGCACAGCTGGTGAAAGACCCCACCTGGCTGCTTGGGCAGCTCAGCCTGGTCTCGGGTCACTTAAAGACACCAAAATATACACTCACGCAGTGAAGGTAGTTATTTTGTTATCTTAAAAAATAATGTTTTAATTAAAAAGAATAAAAATAAATAAAAATAATGTTTTTACCTTGTTATGGCTCTGTATATTAACAAGAAAATGTCCTTTTCTCATAGGCGAGGTTATTTCATACAATATTTTCTATGAACTTTTTACCCTGTGTACTTCAATAGTGACGGAAGACAAAGAAGGTAAATGTGTGCTGAGAGAGGGTGGGCAATGCAGAACACCAAGTAAAAGAGAATCTTCTAAATAAGTGGAGTTAGAACTTATTTCATAGCCCAGGCTTCGTGTATAGATTCCATGAATGTTGCATACAGTTATACGTATCTTGGCAAATTGAAAACTGTCCTTAATGTAAGACTATTGCAGTGTCTGTCAGAGTTTAATTCAGGTGTGCAAAGAACTTGGGCACGTTTCAGGGTAGTAAACACTCCTGCCTTCTTATGTATCCCCATCTCCCTGATCTGATAGACGCGGTCACAGTCTATCTTCGTTATCTTCATGTATGTAATGACTCGGCTCGCGTTGAGGCCAAGGACAAACCAGCCTCATCCTCCCCTGTTTCCTGACCGTTCCCGAGAGTACAAGGTGCCCTGGTTCTTGGCCTGTACTCTGGGTATAGAGCCTGCCTTTACCTAACCTTCGAGGTACCCAGCTGTAGGTGACAATCTCCGAAGGGAAGGATGTTAGTAACTCCTATTAGTAGAGGCCAAGATATCCATAGTGGACCAAAGAATGACCATTGGTCCTTTTCCCATATCCTGATCTTACTTGAAACCCTGTGGGAGGGACCTGGCAGACGTGACAGTGTCAACAGTTTGGTTTTGATAAGGCTCACGGAATCAGGACGGTTTTGATAAGGCTTACGAGATCAGGATGCTGCTTGATTCTTCTTAGCGTGAATAGTTGTGAATAAAAACAAAATTAAGTGTCCAGCTTTCATATAGAGTCAGTAGTGCTAAGTAGTGCTATCTAACTGCTATCGCATGTCTCTCTGCTCGCTTTCGACTAGGTCATCTACTACATGCTAGAAACATGGACTTTGGATTATTTCTTGGGTAAGTAAAGAATGGTGTGTTTCAGTCTTTAGTCTATAAGGAAGAGTAGATTGTACTACCTTGATGAAAAGTAAGTCCCAAGTCATGCCCAAAATATGACTACGTGAAAATCCTGGATCCCTTAGTTTTGAGACAAGATGGGCACCCTCTTATGGCGCACTTATTTTAGAGTTTGTGACTGAGAAGTCTCACTTAGTGTGCATGTCTCATTCATTGCTTAGAAGGAAGAGTAGGGTTCTAATTTATGTGTCTTCTTGGTCTTCCTGAAAAAGATACAATAGTGCCAGAGTTGGGCTTTCACTAGAAAGACTTAAATTTGAATCCAAGGCTCACCGTTGATGGGGTGGTGTGCTGTTGTGGGAGCTGTTTAACTTCTCTGAATCTCGGTTTTATTGCCTGGAAAATGGGGGATAAAACCAAGCATATCAGAGTCCTCGTAGGGTTGGTCATTAGTGTTTAGGTGGACAAAGCCCCAGCCTAATGCTCGGCTCCCATCACATTCATCTTCATTTTCATCCTCAACCACATTATTCTCCAATGTTGCTGACGTCTGTCTTTTGTAGGTGGAATATACATAACAACTCCTGGGTCGTAACTGAGGAACTAAAACCTCTAACAGTGAATCTGGACTTCCAAAGAAACAATAAAACCGTCTTCAAGGCCACAGGCTTCGCTGGCTACGTGGGCATGTTAACGGGCTTCCAGCCGGTAGGGACCCTGCTACTGCCTCACTTCCCAGGTAGCTCTGTGTCCCGCCAAGGGGGGCTCCCGGTCCTGCTTAGGTACAAGCGTGCATGGCGGGGAAGCGTGGAAGGGCATGACGCTTTCTGAGCTTGGTCTGGGATAAAAACATGTGCTGGGTGTCGAGGAGGGGAGTCAGAATCTGGGATCAGGTCCTGGCCGGTCAGGTGCTGATTCCCTGTGCTTCGGTTTCCTTATCAGGAGAGAGAGGCCAGTGATGCCTGTTGTAGTGCCTGGGCTACGGGACAGAGCACCGCAGGCAGGCGCTGGGGACAGTGGCACTGCATTCCCTCACGTGCCCAAACCAAGGTGTTGTCGGGCCACCTGCCTCGGCGGCCCCCCAGGGAGCGTCCCTCTGGCCTCCTCCAGCCTCTGGGGGCGGCCGCCTTGGCGCCTGGGCTGTCACCTGGCGCCTCCCTTTGGATAGGACGACCCCCTAGTGCAGTGTTACTTCATCCTAACTAATTCCATCCGAGGTCCCAGGGCTTGGCCCTTGGACATACCTTTTCAAGGGACATAATTCAGCCTATAACAGTATCCAGCTTACTTATCTCACGCGTTAACTGTGAAAGTGCTTTGCACTTTTTAAAAAGTGCTGTTACTATGAGGCGATGCTACCAGGGCTCTGTTTTCTCTGTGCATTCCCCGTCCTCCAGCCCAGGCCTTTACGGGCTGACATAAAGGACCATGGTGGGGCCTTACACGGGAGGGTTGAAGCTTCTGATGTCAGGGCTTTGTATTTCTCTCAGGGACGGTTTACGCTGACACTGAACGAACGGTTTTCTCTAAATGGTGGTTTCATGGGTAAGTAGAGTTTCTTAAATGAAACGGAGATTCAGGGGCTGTGCGGAGAGGAGGGGTGGGCTATGCTTTCTGATCACGTAGCCTCCTTCTTCCCAGTTGTGTGACGCTGTATGTGTTTGATCTTTTGCAGGTGTCATAGAGTGGATTTTGGGAAAGAAAGATGCCATGTGGGTAGGCTTTATCACTAGATCAGTTCTGGAAAATGCCACAAGGTAATACATTTGGTTGCTACATTATAAAAAATGAATACTTAACTTATTTTAAATTATTCATATTAAAATATAGAAATGTTTGCCAAGCCCCATTTATCTGCCGTTAAGAAGTTATTTCAGAATTTCTTTGGTGATGCTTTTGACACTTATGGGAAATGATTCATGTTTTCCTTGCATTTGTGTATGTGTTTTTGTAACAGGAACATGCATTGATTTATTTAAAAATACTAGAAAAATTGCAGCTATTAAGGACAACTATGAATTTTTTTGGTGGATGCATGTAAGATATCATAAATAAAAGGAAAATTTATGATAAGCTCTTCATTTAAATGGTAATACATACAAACAGAATTTATATTCTGCTCTGGTGCAGAAATCTTTCCTTTAGCCAGCATTGCGTGCAAACAACCTAAGATAAAATGGGCCTCATTCCCGTTTTTAATGCATGCCAGGGAATGAGATTTAGAGTCTTCTTTGGTAACCAACTCCAATTTTTAATAGCCCTAATTTTCAAGAAGGCTTACTCTATAGATGTCCTGAATCCTACAAACTGTAATTAAAATTATTTCCCCCGATCAATTGCTGAGGGACAGGCATGTTTTATAAGGGTAGAAGAAGGTCTTCTGAGGCTGTTTTGTTTCTCCTTCAGCTTAGAGGGACCTTCTAAAAATACCATTTCAGATCCCAGTGTTTCACCACACAGGGTCAGCGATTGTCCTCCCTGAACCATTGCTCAGTCCTTTGGAAAAAATACACGTCCCCAAGATACCCGTTTTCTCTTAGTTTCAACAGAGCTGAAAATTTTTCATTCCTAATCTTTCCAAATCAACTAAAAATGTTTCCTATTGTTTTTTAATGTTTCTACATAGTTATGAAGAAGCCAAGAATGTATTGATCAAAACCAAGATAATGGCCCCAGCATACTTCATCCTTGGAGGCAACCGATCTGGGGAGGGTTGCGTGATCACGCGAGACAGGAAAGCAGCTCTGGACGTGAATGAGTACGTATGCCTGCTGACGGGAAGCTGACGCACACACGGGCATGCACAGGGGTGTCAGGCCTGAGGCCTAAGAACACCTCTCTCTCTCTCTGCCTAGACTCAACCCTAAGGAGGGCAGATGGTATGTGGTAGAAACCAATTATGACCGTTGGAAAAACCCCTTGCTCATTGATGATCGGAGAACGCCCACGAAGATGTGTCTAAACCGGACAACCCAGGAGGTACCGCCGCAGTGTTGTCTGCAGAAGGAAACGGACCCGTTTCCGGCATTTTCCCTTGGCCTTTAAAGAATTCATAAACCTCCTGTTACTGAGTATGTCTAGACTGTCTCCACCGAGGTTTTGTTTTTGATTTCAAGAGCACGGTTGCTGTACTTTTCCTTCCTTATGCGAACGCCGGCACCGTCCTCTCAAGCTGAGTGAGAAACAGGCAGGGGCTGAAGAGGGAGAGAGGAAACATCACACACTAGAGCCGTGATGGGGTCTCTTTGTTTCCAGCCTTGACCCAAGGGGACTTCTTTTAGGGCAGGGGCTCTGAACCGGGGCCCATGAGCCTGAACTGAAATGAAAAAAGCACTATCCTTGTGGGGACGTGCTGGTGCGGGTGTGAGATGCTTATTAAATAACACACAGTGTCGTGTGGGCTTAGTAAGGGGTTTGTGTTTTCACCTGACTGGCAAAGGGTTCTGTGGAACAGAGAGATTAAGAGCCCTGTTTTCGGGGGAGTGTGGGGATGGGAGGTTGTTTCTGACAGTGCGTTTGTGTGGATAAAGGTTCTGACCAAGTATTTAACTTACTGAACGAGGCTCTTTATGTTTTAGCATATCTCAGCTGCAGCCCTGTATGATGTGCTATCTACAAAACCTGTCCTCAACAAGGTATTTTTTTGTATATTTGCTTTTGGGGGGAAGCTTTGTCCTATATTTTATCTTTCCCTGTTATGTTAGATCGAGATGGACCAGAATCCCAGGCCGTGTTCGGCTTAAAGCTGACTTTTCAAGGTTTTGTGTGATTAAGTCGTGACGTTGTGATTTTGACGACGAAGGTGATAGCTGTGGCTTCATGCCCATGCTGATTAGGACATTATTGCAGCTTTTCTTGACGGGCACTGGCATTAAGTCTACCTTTTGCTCTTGACTTTTCCCTATCTATCAGAAATTCAAGCTAACAACGCCTAAAACTTACCAAAGCGTAGTCTAAGCTCCGTTTTCAGGCAGAGCTCTTGTCTTGTTGGATTAGTTTCGCTTCAACTGTTTATCATGTCCTTTTCTTCCCCACAGCGTGGCTGGAAAATGCCAAGCTTCCTAGCCGTCCAGTTCCCTAACCCAGGAGCTAGCCACCCAGATTCCCCCTTTGTCCCTTTTCCTTTCCTTTCCTTAGTTCTCTTCTCTCAGTGCCCCCTTGCCTCTGCCAGGACAACCCCCAGCCCTTCGGCAGCATCGGCCGCGCCAGCTCCTGCGGGGCGCAGTTGCGTTGCCCGCATGCTGTGCGCGCTGTGTGCCTGTGTGTGTGTTTGGTAGTCTTAGTGCATGTTCTGCCCACTGAGCTATAAATGGCTAAGGGTAAGGGCAGCCACCGCGCACTCTGAGGCCGTGCGTGAGCACCAGCTCCTGCGGGGCGCAGTTGCGTTGCCCGCATGCTGTGCGCGCTGTGTGCCTGTGTGTGTGTTTGGTAGTCTTAGTGCATGTTCTGCCCACTGAGCTATAAATGGCTAAGGGTAAGGGCAGCCACCGCGCACTCTGAGGCCGTGCGTGAGCGCCAGCTGCCCGCTGAGCTCAACCTCTCAGGCGTCGTGGGAACAGGGCCTGTTGATAGCGCCGACTGGCACGGCGGCTCTATTGAAGTTGCTTGTTTCGTTTGCCATCAATTAATATTAAGTAACTTCATAAGGCAACTCCTGGGAGTGTAAAAAGGCTAATATGTGTCAGGACATGTTAACGTGAGGATAACTCTGCTTTCAGCTGACTGTGTTCACAACCCTGATGGATGTTCTCAAAGGCCAGTATGAAAGTTACCTGCGGGACTGCCCCGACCCCTGCATAGGGTGGTGAGGCGCCTCCAGCCAGCGAGCACCGCCCGTCTCCAAGGTGGCTGCCTGGCACAGCCATCCCGCCTTCCCATCCAAGACGCGGCAGCTCCTCTGAGGCGTGAGCTTGGCCTTCTCGGTGCGGCTAACTTTGCAACAACAGTTGACTGTTCCTACAGATAACATCTTTATTGTGAAGCACAGCGATTGTCTAGAATTGATGTGCTGGGTTTTGTTCAGGCTGAAATCCCGGGGGGCTCTGGGGGATTGGAGGTGGGCACCTGGACGAGTGTGGGCCCAGCCCCGGCTCCGTGGATGAAGTGGGACCCCCTGCGGCGTTTAACCAGCACATCTGCGTGAAGAGCGGTAAAGCTAAGCTGGCACCGTTAGGCAGCCTTTGCCTTTCATTCACGCGTGTTTGCTTTTCCGTATCTCGGCCTTTTCCCCTTGCTTGTACTCTTAAAACAATACTCCTATTAAAACTGATACCCCGTCGGCTTTGCTGTGGTGACAGCAGTGCAGTTTTACTTCCCTTCATCTGGGCTGTGGAGCTCTTCCATTGTGCTTTTCTCTTAATGGGCAATAGTGGGCCTTTGACTCCGCGTAACAGAAGGACTTTTGGGGTTCGTGAATTAATCAGTATGCACGTCAGTCTTTTAGACAAAGAACCGAAGTGTTCACTTTTTTCATAATTACTCTACCTCCCAGTGACCCCTGGAAGTGTTTAACTTCAAAAACTCAGTGTCCAGTTCTCTGAATTAACAGTAAACAAACAGGTCAAAGACATAAGGAAAATAGGAGGTAAACCCATTATTTAAAATGCTCATAAATATTATTCAATAAATATTTTAATATTTTTAGTTTGTCCTTCTGATCAAGTTTTCTTTTAACTTTTTTAGTCACTGAAAATGTTTTCCAGAAGTCAGAATTTATGAAAAGTGCTCATAGAATTTGTTAATAACCTTTTTAAGTTTCATAATTAACTATAAAATGTATCCAGTTAGTTTTTGTATAATGTCTGTATTCACAACACGCAATAAACAGCCATCAAAAGCCGTGTCAGCACGATGTGCGCCGACTGGGTGTGGATTGTCGGTTTGAGTTGGATTACGAAATACGAGCTGAGCGTGACTATGGGAACTGAACAACAAGGGTTATGTAACGGGGTTATCAGCCTTATGACTAGATGGTCATGATTTGCAGAACTCGTTCTTACCACCCAGTGGCATCAACCCACTTTGCACTTGTGCAAAGGCAGCTTCTCTCCCATATAGGAGGCTCTGCAGTGATTTTAATACTGTCTCAGTGAAGCAAGAGGAATTACAGCATAACTTGTGTTAAAATAGGGTTTGATTTAAAAAAAAAAAAAACACTTGACTTTGGCTTTTTCGCTCTTGTAAAAATCAAGTGACGTAAACATGACACATTGATTTAATGTAGTAGCCTTTGATATGCATGACCATAAAATAAAAAGGTGAAACGCCAGTAGTTTCAGAATGGACTCCTAAAGACTAAATCAGGGAAGCGGGTGTGGCTCAGTGGATAGAGCCCCCGTTTACCATATGGGAGGCCCGGGTTCGCGTCCCGAGGCCTCCTTGTGAGGGCACGCCGGCCTGAGC
>JAQZBX010074150.1:0-14798 GCA_029593785.1 Cabassous unicinctus
AGTATGCCCCATTCTGTGGCTTGCCTTTTCATTTTCTTAAAAGTGTCTTTGTAAAACAGGGGGTTTTAAATATTGATGAAATCCAAGTTATCCAGTTTTTCTTTATATGGTGTTTAAGAAGTTTTGTGAATGTTATCTCCTAGGTTTTCTTCTAAAAGTTTTAGAGCTTCAGTTTAGCATTTACATCTATGATCCATTTCAAGTTAATATTTGTACCTGGTTTGAAGTAGGGGTGGAAATTCACATTTTTCCATACCGGTATTCTATTGTTCCAATAACATTCATTGAAAAGATTTTATTTTTTCTTTAAATTGCCTTAATACCCTTAATACCTTTGTCGAAAACAACTGACAATATTTGCATGGGTCTATTTCTGAACTCTATATTTTATTTGTATTTAGGCTACCCCCACATTGTCTTGATTATTATATATTACATGTTTTGTTATCAGATGTTTTTTTCTTCCCGGTTTGTTCTTTTTCAAAGGTGTTTGAGTCTTCTAGGTCATTTTCAATTTCATATAGATTTTAGAATCCGCTTCTAAAGTCCTACCAAAAGATTTCAGGGGATTTTATTGTAATGTGTTGAATCAATAGATCATTGTGGTTCCCCTAGCCCTGGATTATTTCATTTTCTCTCTGGACCAAAGCTTTATGGAACAGAATTTATTTGGACCACCATGTCTTGGTCAACATGACAGAGGGAAAGGGACTCATGGATGATCTTAAACTTCCACTAGAAGAAATGCATATCATCTACACTCACATTCCATTCACCAAAGAAAGTAATATGGCCACACCTGAATTAAATATGGTGGGTGTGTATAATCCTACTGCATGGAGTGATGTATAAGGGGTATTATCATTATGGGTGAGCTATTAAATAATATAATATACCAAAATATACTTTTTAAAAATTGGAATTTCCTGCTAAAATACAAATGTAATAGCCAATAATATATTGAAAATTATTTTATTATTTTCAATGGCTGTCTAGTATTCCATTGTGTGTAATTAAGACACAATTTATTTGCCCAATCCATTTTGGACTGATATAAGATCAAAGATTTTTCTTTGGTATAAACCATGCTACAAGGAAATTTTGCAATTTTTTTCCTGAGAACTAATCAAATAATTTAGAAGGAGTCAAAATCTTTATAATACTGAGAGTTCACTTTCCAGACTATATTATATAATACCATGCCTTTTTAATTACTTCATGTTCTATATTAGTGTAGTAGTACTGGTTCATGTACATTCTCTTTTTTAAAATATATTTTGTATTTATTTTTAAAAGATACTTATATTACATAAAATGTTACATAAAAAAAAAAAATATAAGCGATTCCCATATTCACCTTTCCCCAGACTTCCCACTTTTCCCCGCATTAACAACTGCTTTCATTAGTGTGGTACATTCATTGCAATTGGTGAACACATTTTGGAGCATTGTTACTAAGCATGGATTATAGTTTACATTATAGTTTACACTCTCTCCCACTCAATTCGATAGGCTATGGCAGGATATATAATGGTCTGTATCTGTCACCTCAATGTCATCCAGGTCAATTCCAAGTCCTGAAAATTCCCCATATTACACCTCTTTTTCCCTTTCCCTGATTTCAGCACCTCCAGTGGCTACTATCTCCACATTAATGATATAATTTTTTCCATTATCAGAATCACAATAAGTCTATAGTAGAATACCAGTAAGTCTATTCCAGTCCAGATTTTATTCCCCAATCCTGAGGATTCTGGGATGGTGATACCCATTCCACCTGTAATTGAGAGGGGATTTTGATCCCGTATGTCTGATAGATGGGACTCTCTTGCTTGCAGTTGTAGATTCTCTTGGTTCCCTGGTGTGGTGGTTGTCCATTGTCACCTCCTTGTTAGTTGTCCTGGGTGAAACCAATGAACTGGACAGTAGGTGTTGCAACTCCGCTAAGGCTTAGGGTCCAGCTGGCACATGGACAGCCCAGAGATTCAAGTCTCTTGGATGTACACCTACCAACTCCAGCACCAACTACAGTTTCAAATAAAATGGGCAGAAGAGGCATGCGTAGAGCAGTCACATCTGAGTCCACTCTGTCATACTCGGGAGCACAATCTCCAAAGGAAAGCCTACTGGGAAGGCACCAAACTCTGGAGCTATCTGCCATGACTCTAGGACCTGGTTGTCTCTGGAAGCCTCAGGAGCCCTACTGTTTGGGGTAGTATCTACTTTGGCTATCTATGAGATCCTGCTGAAACATGCATAAGCATTACCTCTCTGATGACCTCCTGACTCACTTTGAAGTCTCTTATCTATATAAAATCATTTGTCTTTACCTTTTCCACCTTTTATTCAAGGTCTTTTTCCAATTGCATCACCAGCCAGTGCTTGGTAGTAATCCCTCAGTGCCAGGGAGGCTAATCACCGGACATCATGTCCCTCACTGGCGGGAAGGTAGTGCATCTATATGCTGAGTTTGGCTTAGAGAGAGGCCACATTTACTAACAAGGAAGCTCTCAGAAAGTAACTCTTACGTACCCTAAAACACTAGGCCAAATTGCAAATTCAAAAGCAAGAGGCTTATAAGCATAGTCATCAATATCAAGGGCCCATCAATGGACCATACTTCTTCACTAGTCATTGCCCCTCTACTTGGGGGATTGTTGCTGTTCCATTATAGAATGTGGCAAAGCTGCCCAGGATGGGGATTCAATAACCATTCAGATGTTGTGTGAATCTCTACACACTGCCACATGAACATGTAAGCATATTTATACACCTTATATATATGCACAGGTGAACTTCCTCCCATGTATCCCCCATCACTGACACCCTACACCATTGATCCTCCCCTGCCATAGTTGTAACCCTTCTGTAATGCAAAACTTCTTCAAAAATGAAGCCAAGAATACTGCCAAATTTGATTAATAGGAAAATGAAATAAGTTTAAACATAAGAAATAAAATGCATAATAATTTCAAAAAACTTAAACAAAAATAAAGAAAATGGGTTATTAAAAAAATGAAAAATATTTTTAAATTTTTTTTGATGTTTTGACTTTCATCACTGTACTATCTGTTGTCCTGTAGGTGCAGTGACTTTTTCTTCCATTTCTTCCCCAGTGTCTTACTTTTTATTTTCTCTTCAAAGAAGTTTTAGGGCATGGTAAAGTTACATACAGAATATAGGGGACTCCCATATACCCAAAATCCTTCCCTTTTCCCCCCTTCCCTATTAACCTTTTTACATGTGATTGTACATTTATTACAAGTGATGTGCAAATATTGAAGCATCGTTAAAAATTATTTCTGTGAATTTTCATGTTGTTGCGTTTATCAGTCTTCTAAATTTAGAATTTCTAATTTTAAAGTTAAGTATTATTCTTTTATTATATTATGTATTTTTATTTTATAATTAAATACATTACTGAATTATTCCAATTTGTCTAATAGATTTTCAATTGGTTTTTCTAAGTTGTCTAAATAAAAATTTTATCTATCCATAATGACATTTGCATATTATTTTGAGAATTTATGCTTATCTTTTTGTTTCACTTTGTTGTTAGAATTCCTTAAACAAAGTAAAATATTATTTAACTGTGCCAATTGCTATGTTTTTCTTATTTTATTGAAATATTCCTCAGCTTTTTTCATTGCTGTTAGTTTTCAATTTAATAAATAAGTAATACACATACCCTCAAACTTTGGTGCATGTGTTCACAAATAGACATTAGACATGTTCATATTAAGGTAGTTTTATTCTTTTTATATTTTATTTAGAACATTAATCAGGAAGCCAACTTGAATTAGATTAATGTGTGAATGCTGCTCTACTAGCAGTATAGTTAAGTTTGCATTGATATTTAAATTCTTAAAACACCATAGGTTTACCCTGTACCAATTATAATTAATATTAAATAGGATTTAGAGCCTTTCCCAAACCATGAATTACAATAGCATAAACAAAGATATGCTTCTTTAAAAATAAAAATAATTTTTAAAGCTCTTATGACTTGCAATTAGAGTTTTGTACATAAAATCACAAGAAAGGAAGTTGAGGGGCCATGAGTGATCTGACCTCAGGGAAGCCATCAGCACTTTTCAGTTGCACACCTTGCTAGCTATATAGCCTGCTCAAGATGGGAAACTATATCCCACTTTTGGGAGCAGCCACATCTCATCAGTCCTGGTTATGAGGAACAAACCCATAGTAATATGTCCAGACTCTCATTTATCTTTGTTCCAATATACTACAGAAAATTTATTGAATTGATATTACCAGAAGGATTCAAAGCAAGAAATGAAATCCTCAGGTGTCTTAAGAAGGAGTAAAGACCACTAATCAGCTGTTAACCTTCCCTTCAAGGGAATATTCCTGTAATTTCATTTGCTTAATTTGTTAATATAATCAATGCTATTATTAGAATTTCATTACTAGATTTTCTAATATTGAACAGTGTTTACTTTACTGGAAATAAAATCAATGGAGATAGATTTATTACTCTTTTAACATATAAGTGTGTGATATTTGCTATTGTTTATTTGGATTATTTACATCAATATTCATAAATGAAAAGAAATGAATCTGTAAATTTTCCCTAATATTTTATTATGAAAAAATTTTAACACACCAAAAATGAGAGGGTTTTATGGTGACATATTCTACCAATTTTGTTCTTTGTTATTCAGTTATCTATCCATCTATTCATGCATCAATCCTTCTAACTTTAAGCATTTCTAATTAAATCAAGTTATCAGTTCACTCCAACTTCATCAAGTTTATCATTATTAGAATCCAATATATCCTCAGACTTTTTCTTTTGGTGTGAAATTTAAATGCAATGCAATGAAAAAAAATCTTAAGAGCATTTCCATCAAGTTCTGATATGTTTATAGTTGTGCAACAGCAATTCACCCTGGAATGTTCCATCATGTCCCTTCCCAATTGATCCTTACCTTCACTTTTCCATTCTCCTGATTTCCCACCAAAGTTTAATGATGCTTATTCTAGATCTTTGTGTAAATAGAATCAAACTCTTGTGTAAGCCTTCTTTCAATCAGCCAAATGGATTTTGAGACAAATACACTTTGTTTTCTTATAAAACGTCATTCTTTTAAACTACTCAATAAGATAAATGTACAACTGTTTGTTAATCCATTTTCCTATTGATAGGCATTTGGTTTATCTTCTATGGACATTCTTTAGCATGTGTTTTTGTTTTCATTCCTTTCCAGTAAATTTCTAGGAGTGGACTGATTGGGCCAGAGAGTAGTTCTATGTATAGTTTTATTAAGAAACTGGCAGATTTCTTGCCATAATGTTTGTATCATTTCACCTTCCCACCAACGACATATGAAAGTTTCTTCCCTCTCTCTCTCTTTCCCCTTGCCCCTCACTCCCTTCCTTCCTTCATTTCTTTCTGATTGTTTTTCTTAATTTAAATTTCCACAAGTTAAATTACTTACTTTGTCTAACAGTAAAGACATTTTTCATTTTAACTTATTTTATTCCAGTGAAATTTTAGTTGATATTAAAACTAGAAACAATGACAAAGATTATATACTTGACCCATCTTCACCAATATTAGATTTTTATTCTTTACCTTTCTAGTAGGTGAGCATTAAATGTAATATATTATTTGCAAATTAAAGGATATAAACATTGCCCATCTTTTCTTATTTTAGCCTATTTTTATATCTTCCTTTGCAATTTTCTTCTTTATGCCACAAACACATTCTCCATAGGAGCATTCATTATTTTCTTGAATTTAAAAAAATATTATTACATTATTGAATATTTGCTTTATGTGGCTCATATATTTTACATTTTTTAAAATTCTTGTTTAAAATTTCTAAAAGCTTAATTTTTTCTTTCTTTTTATAAAACACATTTCAATTTTTGTGTGATCAGCCTCAATGTTTTTTGATATAATTTGATCCTTGCTAGAGACCTAAAAATCCAATACATCTACATATTCATTGTAGACAATATTTGATCATTAAAACTTGCCCTATTTTGCCTGTTTCATGGTTTTTATCATGAAATCAGAATTACTGCATTTTTCTTATAATTCAATTACTTTCTAGCCTTTTATTTCTAGTTTTTATTCACTTTATTTTGGGTTTATTTCATATTCATAAATTTCATATAGGTAATACATATTTGAGTACAGTTTTGTTTTTGTCTTTTTCACTCAGCCTGGGACCTGCTTATTTTGATTAATATGAAAGTTCATCTTGCTCTGGGTTGATTTAAGAGACTGATTAAATTATTGAACTCATATTTGTGAGCACCTATTAAATGTCTGGCCTGATATGATTTTCCTTCTTTCACCTTATTTTAATCCTTTCTTTATGTAATATGTTATAGTTGTTTCTTCTTTGCCTTTTCCTCCATGAACTGCTTTCTTTCCTTTTTAATTTATCTTGTATTTCAGAAGTAATTTCACCTGGATCTTATTTCTATTTTTTTAATCTTTAAGTAAAGTTCTTATTTCATAACCATATCCTTTGAAAATTGAAATATTTATCTGTTGATCAGTGAGGCAAATAATACACTTTAAATTTCTGCCCTTGCCCTTTACTATATCATGGATATTTTGATGGGTTATAAGACTTTGGATTATTCTTTTTTTACTATTTATTTACTTATTTATTTATTTACATTTTAAAAGATGCTTAGAATACATAAATGTTACACAAAAATTACAAGGATTCCCATGTTCTCCACCTCCCACACCTCCCACAACATCTCACAAAAACATCTTTTATTAGTGTGACATGCCACCTGCAATGGATATACACATCCTGGGGCCTTGCCACCAAACATGGACCATAGTTCACATTGTAGACCACACTCTTTCACACACAGTTCTGCACACTATATGCTGACGTAAAATGGCCGATATCTGTCATCGTAATGCCTCTCAGGACAATTCCCAAGTCCCAAAAAAGCCCCTGTATTATAATGGCTTTTCCCTTCCCTGCCCTGAAAACATCCAGTGGCCACTGGCTCCACCTCACTGCTGTAATTTCTTCCATTGCTTGAATCACAATATGTCTACAATAGAATACCAGTGAGTCCACTCTAGTCCATAACTCCTCCCCAAATCCTGAGGAGTTTGGGATGGTGATGTCCACTCTACCTCCAAGTGAGAGAGGGCCTATATCCCATGGATAAGATGGATGGGATTATCCTGCCTGCAGCTGCAGACTCTCTCTATTCCCTGGGATGACTGCCATCCATCATCATCTCCTCACCAGATGACTTGGGTGAGTCTATTGAGCTGTAGAGTAGGAGTTGCAGCTCCACCAAGATTCCAGGCACAGCTGGCACATGGGCAGGCCAAAGGCTCCAGTCTCTGGAAGTACACCTACAAACTCCAGCATCGCATATAGGATTGAATAGAAGGGACTGATGGACCATGTGCAGGGAGGACTTATTTGAGTCCAAGTCTGTCACTCTCAGGAGCACAGATTCCAGTGGAGAGTTCACTAATAAGGCTTCAATCTCTGGAGCTATCCTCCCTTATATAGGACCTGGGTGTCTCCAGAGCCCTCAGGAGCCCCTCTGTGTGTAGTGATATCCACTTTGGTGTTTTATGAGGTCCTACAGAGGTATGCATAAGAGTTACCTCTGGGATGACCTCCCGACTCTCTTTGAAGTCTCTTAGCCACATGAACTCATTTGTCTTTACTTTTTCCCCCTTTTATTCAAGGTATTTTTCCCGATGGCATTGCCAGATGGCACTTGGTGATAATCTCTCCTTGCCAGGGAGGCTCATCCCCAGGAGTCATATCCCACGCTGGGGAGAAGGTAATGCATTCATATGCTGAGTTTGGCTTAGAGATAGGCCACATTTGAGCAACAAGGAGGTTCTCAGGTGGCAACCATTAGGCACCCCATAACAGTAGGCTAAGTTCCAATTACAAGAGCAATGACTCGTAAGGCTTGTCATCAATAACAGGAACACATTAGTAGACCATCATCCTTTGCCAGACACTGCCCCTACACACGGGGGACTGTTGCTGCTCCCTTGGAAAATGTAGCAGATCTCTCCAGACTGGGAATTCAGTATTCCCTCATTTATTGAGTGATTGTCCACCCACTGTGACCAGGCTCTATCACTTGAACATTTGGACAATTTTATATATCTTTCATGTATATTCAGATGAACTTCCTCCCATGAATCCCCCATGCAAGGCACCCCCCACCAGTGATCTTCTGCAGCCCTTGTAACCCTTCTGTGCTCTAAACCTGCCTTGAAGATGAAGCCCATATAATAACCAAATATAATTAATAGGAAAATGAAATAATAATGACAAGCTTAAATGTAAGAGATAAAATACATGGAAATGCAGAAAAAAAAACTAAAAATAAAATATAATTAAAGGATTGGGACATTCAAAAATGGGAAAAAAAAAATTTTTTTTAATCATTATTATTTTTTTCTTTTACCATTGCATTATTGGGTGTCCAGTCTGTACCGTGGCACCTTCCCTCTCTCACTCCCCAGTGCCTTGCAAATTTTCATTTAATTTTCAGAGAAGTTTTAGGTCACAGCAAAGTCACACACAGAAACTAGAGACTCTCAAATACCCAACCTCCTCCCCCTTTCGTCACCCCGTATTGAAACTTATTTAAGTGGATGGTAGCAATGTTACAACTGTTATACAGATAGTGAAACATAGCTACTAAATATTGTCAATGGTTTACAGTATAGTTTACAATTTAGATGGTGCAGTTAATAATTCTTGATGATATTTACCATATCCTCTGTACATTACTGTAAGGTAATGAAAAACATTTCTCCTGAGCACTAAACACCCCATTTGCTCTTTTCTGTTCCTTCTTCCCCATCCCCTTGGGACACATGACACCCCGCTCTCTTGACTCATTGGATGACAAGATTCATACTTATATGCAACAAGAGGTCTTGACACACTGATTATCCTCCCCTGTTAGGATTCACCCTTGTTCCTAAGAGACACCCAACCATCTGCTTCTGGGTGAATCGATCCTCCCAAAGATGGGGATCCATCTCCTTCCCACTCAACTTATGAGTCTCCACTCCCCTAACACAACACATTATGACAGGATGAACACTCACACACGCTGCAGAAGCCTTCTCCAGATGTGCCCCGTCTTGAATGTGCCCCCCCAACCTACACCCTAACCCAGTGGCACTACCTTGTCATATTGTCATAAGAGCATTCCCACTCCTGCACTTTCAACCTCATTCCCATAAATCCGAAGTTCACGTAGTCCCTCTCCCATCTCTATCCCCAGTATCCTGGGTATTCTAACACACCATTCCTAATCTACCCACTTGTCAACTCTGCACCACCAAACCCAGTAATATCACTACCCACCTGTCCAATCCTTCAATATGCAACTGTACTCTATCACTTTACCATAGACTATGTCGTGTGGGTGATGTCTCACAACTTTCTTTTCTCTTTCTCTCCCTTGTCAACCTATCTTTCAGACAATGGTTCTCAGAGTCTGCATACTTTCCTCAATTCAAATCAGTGAGGTCATTTACTGTTCTGCCTTCAATGCCTGGCTTGCTTCACTCAACATAAGGTCTTCAAGATTCATCCATGTTATTCCATGTGTTAGCACTTTATTCCTTCTTACAGCTAAGTAATATTCCATTGTATGCATATGCCTCATTTTGTTTATCCATTATTCTGTTGATGGGCACTGGGGCTGATTCCAACTTTTGACAATTGTGAACAATGCCACTATGAACATTGGGGTGCATATATCTGTTCGTGTCTTTGCTTCCAATTCTTCTGGGTATATACTCAGCAGTGGAATTGCTGGATTACACGGAAGATCTATTGCTAGTTTTCTGAGAAACTATCAAACTGTACTCCACAATGGCTGGAACATTCCGCAATCCCACCAGCAGTGGATGAGGGTTCCTGTTCCTGCACAACCTCTCCAACACTTATATTCTATTGTTTTTTTAATAGCTGCCATTCTGATGGGTGTAAGATGATATCTTATTGTAGTTTTGATTTGCATTTCCCTAATAGCTAGTGATGTCCAGCAGTTTTTCATGTGCTTTTTAGCCATTTGTATTTCTTCCTTGGTGAAGTATCTTTTCAGGTCACTTGCCCATTTTTTAAATGGGTTGTTCGTCTTTTTATTTTTGAGGTGTAGGATTTCTTAATATATGCAGGATATTAGGTTCCTATCAGATATAAGGGTGCCAAATATTTTCTCCCTTTGGGTAGGCTACCTTTTTATTTTCTTGATAACATCCTGTGGGGTGCAAAAGTTTTTAATTTTGAGGAAATCCCATTTACCTATTTTTTCTCTTGCTGCTCATGTTTTGGGTGTGAAGTTCATGAAACCATTTCCTTTTACAAGGTCCTGTAGATTCTTCCCTACATTACCTTCCAAGGTCTTTATGACTTTGGTTCTTATGTTCAGATCTTTGATCCATCTTGAGTTGATTTTTGTCTAAGATGTGAGATGGTATTCCTCTCTCATTCTTTTGGATATGGATATCCAGTTAATGAAGCACTACTTGTTGAAGAGGTGATCCTCTCCCAACTGAGAGGGCTTGGTGGCCTTGTTGAATATCAGATGACTGTATAAGTGAGTATCTATATCAAAATTCTCAATTCTGTTCCATTGGTCAGTATGTCTATCCTTGTGCCAGTACCATGCGGTTTTGAGCACTGTAGCTTGTAGTATGTTTTACAGTCAGATAATGTGATACCTCCAACTTCATTTTTCTTTTTCAAATGTCTTTGGCAATTCGGGGCCTCTTACCTTTCCAAATATATTTTGTTGTTAGTTTTTCCAGTTCCTTAAAAAATACAGTGTTGATTTTTATTCGTATTGCATTAAATCTGTAGATTAGTTTGGGTAGGATCGACTTCTTGATTATGTTTAGTCTTCCTATCCATGAACAGAGAATATTCTTCCATTAATTTAAGTCTTCTTTGATTTCCATTAACAGTGTTGTGTAGTTTTCTGTATATAAGTCCTTTACATCTTTAGTTAAATTTATTCCTAGGTATTTGATTCTCTTTGTTACTATTGTAAATGGTATTTTTTCCTTGATTTCTTCCTCAGATTGCTCATTATTGTTGTACAGAAATGCTACTAATTTTTGAGCATTGATCTTATAGCCTGTGACATTACTGAAATCCTTTATAAGTTGTAGAAGTCTGTTGTAGATTTCTCAGGGCTTTCTATGTATAGGATCATGTCGGCTGCAAATAATGAAATTTTTAATTCTTCCTTTCCAATTTGGATGCATTTTATATATTTTTCTTGCCTCAGTGCTTGAGCAAGTCCCTCTAAGACAATGTTAAATAGGAGTGGTGATAGTGGGCATCCTTGTCTTGTTGTCTATCTCAGAGGGACACCATTGAAGATGATGGTAGCTTTGGGTTTTTCATATATACCCTTTATCAAGTTAAGAATGTTTCCTTCTGTTCCTATTTTTTGCAGTGTTTTTATCAGAAAGGGTGCTGTACTTTGTAGAATGCTTTTTCTGCATCTATATAGATGATCATGTGATTTTTTCCCCCTTTCAATCTGTTTATGTGTTGTATTACATTGATTGATTTTCTTATATTTAACCATCCTTGCATACCCAGAATGAAAGCCACTTGGTCATGATGTATAGTCCTTTGGATATGTTGTTGAATGCGATTAGCTAGTAATTTGTTGAGGATTTTAACATCTAGGTTCATTAGAGAAATTGGTCTGTAATTTTCCTTCCTTGTGTTACCTTTGTTTGGTTTTGGTATTAGGTTAATTTTGGCATCATAGAATGAGTTAGGCAATATTCCTTCTGCTTTTATTTTTGGAAGAGCTTAAGCAGGATTGGTGTTCGTTCTTTCCAGAATGTTTGGTAGATTTCAGTTGTGAAGCCATCTGGTCCTGGGCTCCTCTTAGTTGTGAGGTTAGGATGACTGAGATTATCTCTTTACTTGTAATTGGACTGCTGAGTTCATCAATTCCTTCTTTCGACAATGTCGGCTGTTTGTGCATTTCTAGAAATTAGTTCATTTCCTCTAAATTGTCATTCTTGTTGGCATATAATTTTTCAAATTATCTCTTTTGATACTCATTATTTCTGTGAGGTCAGTAATGATATCCCCTTACTCATTCCTTATTTTGTGTATTTGCATCTGTTCTCTGTGTTTTCTTTGTTAGGCTGCCTAAGGGTTTGTCACTTTTATTGATCTTCTCGAAGAACCAGCTTTAGGTTTTGTTTATTGTATCTAGTGCTTTCTTATTCTCTATTTCATTTAGTTCTGCTCTAATCTTTGTTATTTCCTTCTTTGTATTTCCTTTAGATTTAGTTTGTTGTTGTTTTTCTAATTCCTCCAAGGGTGCAGTTAGGTCTTCGTATTTAGCTATTTCTTCGTTTTTAATATATATATATTTATGGCTATGAAATTCCTTCTCAGGACAGCTTTCGCTGCGTCCCATATGTTTTGATATGTTCTATTGTCATTTTCATTAGTTTCAAGATAGTTACTGATTTTTTTTGAGATCCTCCTTGACCCACTGTTTGTCTAAGAGTGTTTTGTTTAACTTCCATATCTTTGTGTCTAATCTGGTTCTCTGGCCCTTAGTGATTTCCAATTTCATTCCATTGTGGTAGGAGAAATTACTTTGTATAATTTCTATCATTTTTTATTCATTTAGGGTTGTTCTGTGGCCCAGCATGTTGTCTATCTTGGAGTATGATCCATTAATACTCGAGAAGAATGTGAATCCTGTTGTATTTGGATGTAGTGTTCTGTGTATGTCTATTAAGTCCAGGTTCTCTAATGTATTGTTCAGAATCTTTGTTTATTGATTATCTGTCTAGATGTTCTGTCTAATGGTGATAATGGTGTATTAAAATCCCCCATTATATTTGTAGAGGCATTTATTTATCCACTTAGTTTTTCAAGTGTTTACGTCATGTATTTTGAGGTATCCCTATTAGGTGCATAAATGTTTATGATTGTTCTCTCTTCTTGAGAGATTACCCCTTTTACTAACACATAGTGTCCATCTTTGTCTCTTACAATAGTTTTGCATTTAAAGTGTATTTTATCTGATATGAGGATAGCTACTCCTGCCCTTTTTTGGCTATTGTTTGCTTGTAAAATTGTTTTCCAGCCATTCACTTTCAGCCTCCTTGAATCCCTGGGTCAAAGGTGGGTTTCTTGTAGACAGCATATAGATGGCTCATATTTCCTTATCCATTCTGCCAATCAGTGTCTCTAGAGTGGTGAATTTAATCCATCAACATTCAGTGTTATTACTCAGAACGAATTTCTTACTTCAGCCATATTTTCTTGGGGTTAATGTATGTCATATATTGTTTTTGTTTCTGTTTTTGTCTTTTTGCTGTTTTTAAACACTCCTCCAGCTCTCTCTCCTTTGTTTTTTTCCTTTCAACTTATAGAACTTCCTTTAGTATTTCTTGAATTGCAGATTTCTTAATTGGCATACTCTCTTAATTTCTGTTTATCTATGAATATTTTGAACTCTCCATCATTTTTCAATGCCAGGTTTGCTGGATAGAGAATTGGTGGATGGAAGTTGTTTTTTTTTTAGTAACTTGACTATGTTATACCACTGTCTTCTTGCCTCCAAGGTTTCAGATGAGAAATCAGCACTTACTCTTATTGTGATTCCCTTGTGTGTGATGCTTCTCTTTTCTCTTGCTGCCTTGAGTATTTTCTTTTTATCTTGAGCATTGGACATTCTGACAAGTATATGTCTTGGAGTTGGCCTGTTGGGATTTATATTGTATGGGGTGCGCTGTACTTCCTGGACTTGTACATGTATCTCTCTCAATATGGTTGGAAGTTTTCAGCCATTATTTCCCTAAACACTCCTTCTGTTCCCTTTCCCTTTTCTTCTCCTTCTGGGATATCTATAATGCATATGTTTTCATGTTTTGTGTTGTCGGTTAAATCTCTGAGTCCCTGCTGGATTTTTTCTATCTTTTTGTCTATCTATTCTACTATCTGCTTGATTTCAGATGTATTGTCTTCCACATCACTAATTGCTTCTTCTGCCTGTTCAAATCTGCTGTTATGTGAATCTAGCATCTTTTTCATTTCTTGGATTGTGTCATTGACCACCACCATATCTGTTATCTTTTTATGTATGTTTACAATTTCTTCAATATGTTCTCCCAGTGTCTTCTTAATATCCTTAACAACTTCCTTCACTTCATTAAGTTGGTCCATGATATTTGTTTGGAAAGCTTTGATTAGTTGTTCAGTGTTCTGCATCTCTTCATGGTTTTTAGTTCATTCATTGGACTGGTCCATGTCTTCTTGTTTCTCAGTGTGGTTTGTAATTTTTTGTTGCTCTCTAGTCATCATTTGATCTTGATGGGTTTATTCAATTGATTAGCTTCTCTCTCTGCTATAGAGTTTTATTTAGCTTGTGGTTCTGTGTGTGTGTTAAGTTTAGTCTCTGACACTTTTTCTTCTTACTTTATTTCCTTGCTTCTTTCTATACTCCCTTGAAGGCAAAAGATTAGGGACAGAAGAATCAAAAGATGTGAGAAAAGAAGAAGGATAATAGTAATATTGTAAAAAGTTAGAAGAGGGGCTGTATAAGACTTAGTGAAATGAATATTTAGCTCATGTAGGCAGCGTAGAGTAGTAGTGGGAAAAAATTGGAGTATCTTCATTGGAATGGGAAAGCAAATAGAGGAAAATATATATAATTATTTAGAAGGCTAGAATGATGAGGAGAGAGAGAAAGAGTAAAGAAAGGGTTGAAAGCAAAAAGTTAATATTAATAACAAATGAAGA
>JAQZBX010074151.1:0-14798 GCA_029593785.1 Cabassous unicinctus
AGAGGACCTGCAGCTGAAGGCAGGATAATCCTATCCACTATATCCATGGAATATAAGCCCTCTCTCACTCGGAGGTGGAGTGGACATCACCTTCTAAGTCCCCTCAGGATGGGGGGAGGAGCTGTGGACTAGAGTGGACTTGGTGGTGTTCTGTTGTAGACATATTGTGATTCAGGCAATGGAAGAAATTGTAACAGTGTGGTGGAGCCAGTGGCCACTGGACATTTTTGGGGCAGGGTGTGGAGGGGCAATTGAAATGCTCGGGGTTTTTTCAGACTTTGGGTGTTGTCCTGAGTGGTGAAGCAGCGATGAATGTAGGCCATTTTACATCAGAATATACCATGCAGAACTGGGTGGGAGAGAGTGTGGCCTGTGATGTGAACTGTGGTCTATGCTTGGTGGCAAGGCCCCAGGATGTGTATATCCATTGCCGGTGTATTACCACGTGGATAGGGAATGGTTGTGTGGGGTGCTGTTGGGGGTGTGGGCGGCGGGAAGCATGGGAATCCCTGTAGTTTCTTTGTAATATTTGGGTAATCTAGGCACCTTTATAAAATGTATACATATATATATAACAAATAACATTTATGTGAACAAATGCACATATATGCATACGTATTATATATCATTTTACAAATAAAAAAAAAAAGGAAAAAAAATACATACAAAACAATGGATAGGCCTAAGGAAAGATGAATTGATTAATGGTTCAGAATGGAGTTCAGAAACAGACCTATCTATATAAAATCAATTGTCAATTGAACAGAAGCACAGATATATTTTAATGGGTAGTGCTGCAAGAACAGTTTTGTTTTTTTATAGAAAAATATCAACATTAATGCCTATATTACACCATACTTCAATACTCGAATAGTAATTTGAAGTTTATCATAAACTTAAATTTAGAAACTAAATCTCTAACTATTTTGGAGAAAAATAGATTTTCCTCTCTTTTTATTTATTTTATTTTATTTTATTTTATTTTATTTTATTTTTTTGGTATTGGGGCCAGGGATTTAACCAGGACCTCATATGTGGGAAGCTGGTGTTCTACCACTGAGCCACATCAGCTCCCCTCTGAGCTGGTTTTTTCATTTGTTTACTTGTTGTTTGTTTTGTTTTTTATTTTATTTATTTATTTATTTATATTGAGCTCGTTCTTTTTTATTTTATTTTTAAAGAAGATTTAGATTTCGGACCAAACTTGTGACCTCCTATGTGGGAAGCAGGTGCCCAACAGCTTGAGCCACATCTGCTCTCCTCCTCATTATTTCTTATTTCTGCTCCCTTCCCACTCTCCCTTCTTCTGGTACTCCCATTCTGCATGTGTCAGTGTGCTTAACCATGCTTAATATTTCTCTGAGGATCTTTACATTTTTCTTCATATGTTTTTCTTCCTGATTTGCAGTTTGTAAACTCTCTAGTGATCAGTAATTCTTTATTCTACCAACTCAAATCTATTATGAGCCTATCGGTGAATTTTTTCACTTCAGTAATTGTACTTTTTGACTCCAGAATTTCTATTTGGTTCTTTTAATTTTATTATTTATATGTCTGTAACAATATTCTAGGTTTGATGGGAACTTGTAATCATTGTTTCTTTTATTTCTTTCATTATGGTTTCCTTTTGATTTTGAACATAGTTATAATAGCTACTCTAAAGTGTTTGTCTTTTAAATATGAAATTTTGTCAATCTCTCAGGCAGCTTCTGTTTGACCTCCTTCCTTGCCCCCAGTGAATGAGTCATACTTTCCTGTTTTTGCATGTCTCATAATTTTTTGATGGGTCTGAACATTTTATATAACATATTTTTGCAACTCTAGATACTCCTCCCTTCCCATTCTGGAACTTTTGTTTGTTTTATTTCTGGATGGATTATTTCAGGGAAGTTTATTTTCCCTTCAATCATTAAATCTGTGACATTGCTCCTCAGAAGGCAGAGCCTTGGGTTTACTGGGAAGACTGTAGATTTGTAGAGCTCTTTCTGGCTCTCTAAAAAATAGGAGAGAAGAAATGAGAAAGAAAAAGAGACAGACAGTAAAAAGGAGAGAGGGAAAGAGACAGGACTGATGTCTGACACTGCGTCCTAATTCCATGCCTATATTTGTTTGAACTAACTTTTGTCCATTCAATGAAAACACCTTGTTGAAAATTGTTGAAACTATATTTACATTATGTAAAGTGAAAGATTTAGGATATTGAAACATTATATATATTAAAGCATTTAGTTTTAAAACAAAATAAGACATCTAGCTTTAAAAAGAATAAAATATCCAACAGTTAATACAACCATATATAAGACAATGTTTCATTTCTAACATTGACTTTTTGAAATTTTGCTCATTAAACACTTTAGCTCCATCCACAATTGCTCTGTGCCATCAATTAGAATTATTCTTTCTTAATGTAAAATTTTTTGTTGATCATCTAATATAAAGCATAGACATATAAAGGTGGACATAAAAAGGTTGATCTTTCCAAGGAGGTCTCAGTTAATGTAAGGAAACATTACAAAATATTATTATGATATTTTTTCATGACTAAGAAATTCCTTAGGTTTGCCATACCTATAGAATCAGATAGTGTGATTTCCCTAATACTTCCTTGGACTTCCCATATTGGACAATCATAGAAGAGATAACATTTGTGCTGTGCTTTGAAAGATGAGATATTTTCCCAAAGAAGAATGAACAACCACCAATGGGGAAGCAATAAAGGAGGGCAGGAAAATTATATGATGTAAAATGCAAAATAGAGGAGGATAAAACTATAGATTTGATGGAGGTGTGGGAAGTGGGGAACATGGGAATCCCTTTAATTTTTGTGTAACATTTATGTAATCTAAGTGTCTTTTAAAATATATATAAAAAATAACATTTATGTAAAAAAATAAAAATAAAAATGAAGCATTTCTTTTAGGGTTTGTCTAGACGACATGGTATGGGAAAATATCTCAGTAAAATGGCTTCAAAGCTAATGAATATTGTTGCAGGAAAAGCCAGAAATAGCCGCTGTGTATAGCAGAGGAAATGGCAAGATTATGAGGAGAGGCGTTTATGTGTGAGTTTTTGTGTCTGATTTTTTTTTGGTTCTTTTATGGAAATAATGAAAATGCTTTAATAATGATTGAATTGATGAACAGAAAGCTCTTGGATTAGAGCAAATATCATGGATTGTAAAAAAAAAATTATAGATTTGAGCTCCATTTCTGATAAAAAACAATAAGCTGTAAGCAAAAGCAAGATTATTCCTTAAGCAATTTTAAGTGACAATTTTCTATTTGGATAATTTTTTTTCTATGACAAAAGACTATTCTAGTATCAGGACTAGTATATTTTATCTACTACCAATCAGTTGGAAACAATTTATGTTTCCATGCCCATGCTCAGTCTCTGAAAAAATTTCTAAGTTCTTTGGGGTGATAGCCCAGCCTTGAAAGTACCATCCCTAAAATAAAAACCTTAAACATGTCCCAATGACATTGTGGTAGCAATAAAATAGATATGCATGGTTATTTACCAAGGCATTAGGAAAAGTACATTGATCTTGCCCTAGCTCTTCAAATATTCATGCTTATACAGTTTAACATGCAAAGCTCAGACAACTAGACACTTTTTATCTCAATGAATTATGAAGAATACCTCTTTTTTAAACTCCTGAAACTTCCTTTACATGACCCTTGATTTTCTTCCTCTGTGTTCCTCTAGATGTAGTCAGTGGTTTGTTCCGATTATTCCCATTATTCTCTAAACAATCTAGATCATGTGTCCAGGTTAGAAGCACTTGACGTGAGCACGACCATCAAAATTAAAATTTGATATTTGCCTCTGGTTTACTAGGGGCAAGGGACAATCTCTAAGTTCTGTATTAGTCCCCTGGGGACAGTTTCACTGCCATGTAATCAAGGAGCCATCAGACAGGGAGGAGATTGGAGAGTGTCCTCTGGCTTCTTCGTTTTTCTCTCTCCCAGCTAATTTTATACTGGGCTTTATACCCCTATGAACAAAGTGTTAAAATATGATTTTTGGTTATTTTCTGGCATTTAGGTTCTATGGAATAAGAGGATTTATACAGAGCAACTATATTCCCCAGTATAACTTCTTACATTTGGTAGGCTTCCACAACCAGAAAAAAAAAACATGTGAAAGAATGAAGGTTGGAGGCAGGGTGACTAGAAGAGGGTATGGTCCTGTCTAAGTTCGAGTCCAAAAATTCCATCTTTTGATGATTCTAAGTACAAGAAAAAAGAAGTTGTTTTAGAATTTTTACCTTTGGAAGTTTGACCTCCTTCATACTCAGACTATAGATGAGAGGATTTAACTTGGGGATTACCACAGTATAAAATATAAATGCTACTTTGTCTCGGTCTTTTGAGTAGCTGGAGTTGAGGTACAGATATATGAAAATGATTGTCACATAGAAAATGGTGACCACTGAAAACTGGGAGCAGAAATAGAGAAAGCTTTGTGACTTCCCTTAGATGAATGGATCCTCAAGATGACAGTAAGAATGTAAAGATTCATAAATGAGAATAGTCAGGAGGCAATTAATTTCATTAAAACTAGCAAAAGCAAAAATGACAACCTCATTATCATATGTGTCAGAACAAGAGAGTTTCAGGAAAGGCAAAATGTCCCAGAAAAAAAGTGGTTGATAACATTAGAGGAGCATAAAGGCAGCTGGAATGTGAAGCCAGTGTGAAAGTTAGCATTCACAAAACCTGCAAGATATGTAACCAAAACAAGGAGGACATCAACTTCAGGAGACACTATGACTGTGTAAAGGAGCAGCTTTTCAGCAGCCATGAAAAGTTCATAGGCCATCACAGTCAACAGGAAGTCCTCAATGCCAGAAAAGGAACCAAACAAAACTAAGTGAAATGACCCAGAAATTTACCAGTATATTTGAGACAATGATAGGAGAGAAACAGAAGTCAACTAGGCTCAAGTTACTTAGAAAAGGTCCATGGGAATTTGAAGACAAGTATCAGATTTGATTAAGTGATCAGTCTGAGATTTCCAACCACATTGAGCATATAGATGTCTAGAAACACCACTAAAAGAAGGCACTGTAACTCTGGATGGTCCCTGAATCACAAGAAAATAAACTCAGTCATTGTTGTATGGTTGCTCACACCTATGTTTTGGAATGGAGGATCCATTTGCTGGAATAACAAAGAAACCAAGGAAAAACTGTACCCAAAACACAAGCAATATCAAATAGTTCATTTCATGTTTTAAATAAGATTACTTCTAAGAAGTCCTGCGAACATGTGTATTGAATCTCTTTATTTTCTTACTGAAGTAAGAAGAAAATATTCCTTTTAATAAACTCAGAAACCTATTTTATTTAGAATGGAATCTCTTTATGCACCTTTGGTGTGTACATGTGTGTGTGTGTGTGTTTTCTTACATCAGGGGGTTTGCTGCCTTTCTCTCATCATCTGAGCTTGAATAATGTAATTTGTTTATAAATTGTGACTGATCCTTTCATCCTGCTGTTTAAAATTCTTTGTTGCCAATTAAGAACAGCCAAACTCCTTATAAAACCTTTGATTATCTGACCCTAGTTTATCCATATATTACCCTACCTCTCAACTGTTCTCCCCTCCTCTTCCCTTCTCTTCTCTTCTCTTCTCTACTCTTTCTTCTGTCTTTTCCTTTCTGCCTTTCCCTTCCTTTTCCCTTTCCTTTCTTTCCTTTTCCTCACTTCTCTCCTCCTCCCGTACTTGCCCTTCTCTCTCCCTCCCCTTCTCTCTCTCTCTCTCTCTCCATCTCTTTCTTTCTCTCCAACTATTCTGAACAACATTATATTAATCTGATTGTATCATTTCAATTGGCATACCAACATCCTGCTTTTTACCCATTTTAGGAAAAAAAATCTTACCTTGATTCTATTGCCCTTGCCTCCTAGTGTTCCATTCATTTGTGCTCCCCATGGCAATAAAATATATTGAAACAGTTAAACATATTTGTTCTACCCAATTCTGTTTTCCTTATTTTCTCTTAATCCCATTCCAATAAGGCTTTCAACCCCATCACTCCATTCATTTTGTTCTTGTCAGAGTTACCAATGGTCTCTAAATTTTAATCCAGTAATCTATTCTCATCTTTCTTGACCTATCAATGGTATTTGACAGCTTGATTATTTACTTCTCCTTAAAAGGCTTTCTTCTTTTATCTCTCAGGACACTGCACTCTCTGAGTTTTTTTTCTACCAGTCTTCTTTGTGTATTCCTTCTTTCTGTCTCACTTTTCACGTAGGAGTAGCTAAAAGCACATTTCTTTATGCTCTTCTTTTTTCCATTTTCAGTCTTTTCCTTGATTATCAAATTAGTCTCCTGGCTTTAAATACTGCCTATTTACTTAAAACTGCTGAATTTACAGCTCCAGCCATGATGGCTTTCCCAAACTCTAGACTCATATATTTCATTCCTTACTCACAACTCTACACAGGTATCAAAAAGAAATTCTACATGACCAAAACTGACCATCTCATGATCCTCAATATCTGCTATACCTATAGTATGCCCCACTTCAAGTCAATGATAAATTACACATCTTTTTGCACAGATGAAAACAAACAAGCAAACAAAGAAGCAAAACAAATTTTAGAGAAACTTTTATTTCTTCACTTTCTCACATACTTCATATCCAGGCCATTAGATACTTCTGTTGGCTGTATTTTTAAAATATAAGACAACAGTGTCTTATATCTTCCATTGAGACCCATGCCAACATCATCTTTCCCTTAGATTAATTTAATAGTACTTTCTATTTTTTGATTAGAGATGCTGTGGGTTTGCAGAACAGCCATGAATAAACATACAGGATTTCCATACACCACTCCACCAATAACACCTTGCATTGGTGTAGAAAACTTGACAATTGTTACAATTGATGGTTTCACTTTTTTATAATTGTACTTTTTTTTTACAGTAATGTTTGTTACAATTCATGAATGGTTATTAAAATAGTAAAATTAACTACCACCCATAGTTCACATTAGGTGCATTTTTATCCATAAACCAGTCTATTTTTAACACTTTGTTTTAGAGCCACACATTGGTTATAATTCATGAATAAGCATTCTTATACTTGTACTATTAATTATAGTCCATCATCTACAATAGGGACACTATGTTACACAATCTTATATTTTATCTTTTAATTTTTTTATTCTAATAAGGCATATGACCAACAGTTCCTCTCCCACTCTTTTAGAGAAATTGTTAACTTTACAAACCATCCATGTATAAAATACAGGATTTCTGTACACCACTCTATCACCAACATCTTGCATTGGTGTGGAATATTTGTTACTACTGATAATAGCACTTTTAAAAAAATAATTGTACTATTTTTAACTGTATTTACCTTTGTTACAGTTAATGATTACTAAGATAGTAATATGTATTGTCCATTATTACATTAGGTGTATTTTCCCCAATATAATAGTCTTATAATAGTCTTAGGTGTATTTTTCCCCAATATAGATATTTTTATGTAAAAATGCTATCACCTGAGCCTTCAGCAAGTAATAATGTTAATTAACAAATAAATTTTATTAAAATATATTAATAAGGCATACATCCATCCAAAGTGCATAATCAATGTTATTTGGTATAATCACATAGTTGTGCAGTCATTATTCAATCATTTTACAGCATTTTCATTATTCCAGTAAAAATAATAAAATAAAACAAATGTTTTTTAACTCATATTCTTAACTTAAAAATCAACTAAAATTCCACCCTGCAAAATAACCATATTTAAAATTTTGTAGCCATTCTTTCCATGTTCCACTTATGCATATATATATGCATGCTCAAATATTTTCCTATTATATTTGCATATCAAGATAATTTTGCATAGCTGGAATACTATTCTATATGATATAGATGATCCTACATGTAATATATGTGTGTATGCATGTGTCTGTCTATGTTTTAAGGAGGGAAGCATCAGTTTGTGTTCTTAACACTGATTTCTCACCAAGTGTCGATAATTTAGATTCAAATTCTGAGAATATTTAGCGTACCCTTATATGCCTGGCATTGCAAGTGGACATTTTATTTATCATCATTTGTGGATTATTCACAGCACACCAGAACAGAGACAGAATCCTCCTTGTTGTATGAATGAAAATTTGTGCTCAGAAATGTTAAATAACTCTTCCAATGTCACAAAACTACCACAACTAAAGCACAAGATGAAGACTGAAAATGTAGGTTGGTTTGTCAATTTATGCATGTTACCTTATAATTAGTTTATCTAATACCTTTCACTAGACATTAAATTTCTCCAAGTGTTTTGATACAATACACAAAATTAATTAAATGTACTTGCTTTTTACACTCACCTATTTATATGCATATACATATATTCATGAATAAATATATATGCATATATTCATGTGATTCTAAATCTCTTCTGTTTTAGTCTGCCAAAGGGGTGCTGATACAGAGTAACAGAAATCTGTTGGCTTTCATAAAGGGTATTTATTTGGGATAAAATTTGCAGTCCCATAGGCCATGGAAAGTCCAATTTAACATAAAATAAAGGGTACTTTCTCACCAAAGTCAGCTTCCATGTTTTGAAGCAAGATGGCAGGTGGTCTCTGCCTGGTTTCTCAGGGCTTCCTATATTATTCTCTGGCATAGGACTAGCTTCTATCTGGTTCTTCTCAGCTGCTTAGCTGCTCTGTTCTCTTGTGCTGCAAACTATCAGGCAAATGACTCATCTCTCCCTGGGGTGCCAGGATCAAATATAACAGAGTTCTTCCTCTCTTCTTGAGTGAGTATCCATTTATATCAGCCCACCAAGGGAGTGGGGACTCAACCTGAGTTACACCCTACTGACGTGGTTGAATCAAAGCCTAATCTTGACAGGTAATTTAATCAAGACATGTCAGCTGAATCTAATGCTTTCAAAGATATCACACCCAGTGGAATAGATTAGTTTTCAAGCATAATCTTTTTCTTTTTGGGATTCATAAATAATCTCAAGCTGCCACACCTTTTATCTAAAAAAATTTGTGTTCAAAATTTATTCAGTTATATTAAAAGCAGTGTTTCAGACATATTCAATTTAAGATGTGTAGTATCAATTACTTGAAAGTTTTTTGAGTCCTCTCAGAAATTTTATATTTCTGAACACTTGAAGATAAATGAAAACAGCCTACCTTTATTCATTAAGAATATTCTTTGGAAATAAGGGTATTTCCTTATCAGTTTAGTTGTGTTTTATTTATTAGTTTCTAGAAGAATACAAATTTTCATATTTTCAACAGTGAGATTTATAGATTTATTCATCATGGATGTAGCATTGGTTATTCAGCAAAATTAAGACATTGTGAAATAATTTAACAAAGAGTAGAAAGTGCTTCTGAATCCAAGCGTCATGGGTCAGTCTTATTAGGCTGCAGTCTTTCTCCTGATATTTATCATCTGCAAAACACTAAAAAGTCTAAGTTCTGAAATATGCTGAGAATCCACTATTAAAATGTGCCTTTGATTTTCATTGAGGTAATTGAACTACATTTTCCCCAGTGAGAATTTATACTCTGAAGAGTAATTTAGATATTCAGAGAAGTACAAAACTATTTCATTGCCCTGAAACTACTGAGCATAGAAATAAATTAAATGGTTAAGGATTGACCAGCTTCTGCCTCCAAAGTTCAGAATTCCACATAAAATATGATCCTTGTCATTTCAACTTGTGTCTCAGTTCATTCATTCAACAAATATTTAGTGATTTTTTTAAAATGGGACTGACATGTCCTTGCTAGTAAAATAGCCAACAAAATCAATCTTGTCCATTCCTTCATGAAGCTTGCAGTCTGGAGTTGTGGAGAGATAGCTAGTACATAGAATTGCAGCTGAGCAATAAATAAAATGTGGACATTAGAATAATGATTATGAATAATAAAGTGCCACTTTTCTTAGATTTATGATAAAAAGCATTTATAGGATGGACATTATAGTAGATGAGATAGAAAAGAAGGGGGAGTGACTGCAGATGTGAGACATGGTACAGTTCCAGATGTCTTTGAGATAAATCTTGGTGAATAGGAAAATGTGGGAATTAGGAAGAGACAGGGAGACTATTCTTGCTACTTACAATAAAACAGGATGACTAGGATGAGCTAACTTCTCCTCTGCGATCTTTCACACATATTTTCATGGGTAAGGGAGCCAGAGCGATAGTAGTCTCACTTTGAGCATACAGAGCACTTCTGTTCTTCCTCATGGATGTGGAATGGGAAGAAATAGCAAATACACATTTACCTGATGCCAAATCATTGCTTAGGCCTCCACAATGCCAGCTCATCTAAGAAGGCTGTTATCTCATTGCTCCAATATTGACAACCCACCAAACCACTACAATGAGTAATAGAGCATTTAATCTGGCAAAAGTTTATTGAAAATTATATCTAACTATGGGAGGAGGAAAGATAAAAACTTAAGGTACAATGATTACTAAACTCAAAGTATTCCAATGAATTCACAAAGCCAGTGAATTATTCCTCCAATATTGCCATGGTATTCATAGGATTATAATGCTTGATAACATGCTTTCGTGTATCTTTTTTTGATTCTCTTGACATCCATATGGGTGTAATAATTGTTGTTTGTATTAACTATTATGGTACACTGACCAGATTTGCTTTTCAGCATTGCAGTATTGAATTAGTTATTTCCACAGCTGCCAGGTGTATTAACAGCTAATGGATTACACCTGAATTTCTCTTTGGGAATTGCTCCTACCAACAGGAATTGCCTTGCCCAAGATTATGACAAAAGTCCACATTCAAAACTCGTCATTGCAGAGGTACAAATAAGTGAGACTTTATTCACAATTTGAGACTCTTTTAAGTAATATCCCAGCTCCAAAGCCCCCTATGAGCTGACCTGAATCCTCTTGTGCAACTTCATCACAATTCAACTTTTTTTGCCCAGTGCTGCTTCCCTCAATCTTTTACAGGTATCATTCCTCTGTGCACTCTCCAATAAACATCCTGCATACAAATATCTGTCTCAGAGTTGTTTGCCTGGAGCCCAACTAAAGACTACAATTTATATATAATAAAACTGAAGCTATTAGAGCTAAATATTGAAATTGTGACTTAAGCCCAGCTCAGTCAAATTCCAAAAGTTTTGATAGTTATCAGACCCTGTTCCACCTACTGTGTTGATTCATCAGATAGGCCCATGTATATATGTTTAAGATGCCCACAGACTAAGCAGTAAGTTTAAATTCATAAGAAATTGTCATTTCTTCTACATAACAAGATGACAAATAGCATGGCTTTATGGTATGCATTTCTGTAAGATTTTCTTTTGGACTTCTTTCACATACTTATTTTTCAAACTGTAGATGAGAGGATTTAACATATGGATGACCACTGTGTAAAAGAAAGAGACAACCTTGTCCTGCTCCATTGAGTAGCTACATGTAGGGTGCAAGTATTTGAAGAGAATTGTCCCAAGAATATGGTGACAGCTATGAAGTGGGAGGCACAGGTGAAGAAGGCTTTGTGCATGCTGTCTAATGTGGGCATCCTCAAGATGGCAATGAGGATGCATAAGTAGGAAGTGAGGACAATCATAACACAGCCGATGGCATCAAAACTGGAGAAAGCCATGATCACAATGCCATTAATGTGGGTGTCAGAGCAAGAAAGTTTGAGCAAAGGTGGAGTGTCACAATAGAAATGGTTGATCTTATTAGAGTCACAAAAGGACAAACTGAAAGTCATCCCTGTGTGGATGGCTACATTCCCAAAGACTACCAGGAAGAAGGTAGCCACTAGCAAGATGCAAATTCTCCAAGACATGATAACTGGGTAGAGCAGTGGGTTCCAAATGGCTGCATGATGGTCTTATACCATCATGGCCAGCAGGAAGCATTCAGTCCCCAGGAAGGAGCCAAAATAGTAGAACTGGGCAGCATAGCCACTGAAAGAAATGGCCTTATTCTCAGCCACGAGGTTCACCAGCATCTTAGGAGTCACAGAAGAAGAGTAAAAGGCATCAACAAAGGAAAGGCTGCTGAGAAATAGTACATAGGTGTATGGAGACGAGGCCCAATCTTAATCAAAATGATCAATTCCAAATTACCCACCATGGTTGCCATATAGATTGACAGAAACAATCCAAATATAACTTGTATATCTGGATTGTCTGAGAGTCCTAAAAGGATAAATTCTGTCATTTCAGTTTGATTCCTTCCTTGAGTCTCTTTCATATATCTGATCATTTGAGCTCGGGTAAGAGGAAAGATAAAACATAGCATTTGGTCAGATGAATACATAATGGTGCTATAAGCCAAATTATACTAATACATACTCATAAATATTCTACAGCATAAAGTTAAAAGTGTGCTGAATTTGAAGTCAAGTCACAATCCCTATATCTGAGTATTAACTAATTTCCTTGAGCAAGTGACTTAGTATCCATTAACCACAAACTTGCGTCCTTCTGGCATTAATCATTTATTGAATAATGACAAGGACTAATTGTTAAGATATAACTTTCATAATCATTTATGAAAAATAATTTCAATGATATGTTACCATACCCTTTAGATGCAAGTTCTGGAGAACGATTATGTAGTGAATTTGGGCCACTGAATATTCCTCTGCAGTACTAACAGAATTAATAAAAGTATTAAAAGTTTGCAAAATTAAGCAATAGTGTCAAACATTGGAAAGAGTTGAATCTCCTAGGGGGTAAAAAAATCTGTAAAAATTGAAGGCCAAAGAAAGATGGAACCATGGTCCTATACCCATCTCACCTTCACACAATCAACATCTACAGGAAAAAAATATGTCTCAGTAAAACCCTGTGAACTTCCAAAATTTATAAACACCTTATACCTATCAAGATACAACTACCCCTCTCCTCTACTCATCCCTGGTAACCTCAATTCTATGTTATGTCTCTGTGAAATTGCTATTTTTTAATATTTCATATACGTGAAATCTTAGAATATTGTTTTCCTTTGCCTTGCTTAGACTCAGCATTCTGTTTTCAATGTTCATCCCTGTTATAGCATGCATCAGAACGCCATTCCTTCTTATGGCTATACTCATTGGTGTACATGTTTGAGTCCCTGTTTTCAATGTCTTTTGGTATATAACTAAGAGCAAAATTGCTGGGACATATGATAATTGTATTTGACTGTTCAAGGAACAACCATACTGCTTTCCACAGTAGCTGCACCACTTGACATTCCCAAAGTCTCTTCATGCCAAATTATTTTTTTATTCTTCAACACCACAGTGTCTCTCTCTGATGATCTGAAGCTATATGTACCCGAGGAAAACATATTCTTAAAATTAATCAATTCCTGTTAATAAATTAAAATTAATTTAATTCAGATTAAATTTAATCCGAATCCCATTTTAATGCAGAGTTTTTGATCAGGTAAAGTGTGTTCCATCTCAAACAGGATAGGTCTTAATCCTATTTGTAGAGTCCTTTTTAAGAGAATGAAATTCAGACACACAGAGAGAAAGCCACAGGAAATCAGAAGCTGAAAATCAAGGGAAAAAGGAAGAGAAGGGAGAGACCAGGAGATGTCGCCATGTGCCTTGCCATGGAATCTCAGGCAGCCGGTCTTCAGGAAGAAAGCATCATCTTGATGGTGCCTTCTTTTAGACATTTTCTGGTCTCAAAACTGTAAGTTAATAAATACTCATTTTTTAAGCCAACCCATTTCATGTTATTTGCTGGAGCAACCTAGTATCCTAAAACATCCTCCCTGACTTTCACTGGTACAGATAAACAGGCTACCTCCTTTACTTTCATTTAATGCTCAAACTTCAAATAACAGCATTGCCAGAAGAAATTAAAAAAGAAGTAATAGGACTGCCGAAGATGGTGTCGATTTAGGAGGGTACTCACTGACTAGCTCTCTGGGGATGGCTGATTGTGGAAGGGGTCCTGTTCGAGGTTCTGTGCTGTGGGCACATGGAACAAGAAGCTTGGTTCATCTAGCAGTGGGCAGATCGACAGCGTGGAGTGGTCAGTGGAGATTTGTAAGTTTTGAGCCTGCCTGTGGTGGTTAACACAGACAGCTGAGCCCCACCCTCAGGGAAAACGGCTGGTTGGAGCCGCGAATCCTACATCCGCTACTCCCGCTCCCAGTGTGAGGGAGCATACTCTGAGGGAGAGAGGGTTCTGACAGAAGGTGCAGAGGGGTTTAACTTCTGTGGATTTGGCTGCCTGGACACCTTCATAGCTTTGAGGAAGATAAGCCAGCTTGAAACAGTGCCAGGCTGAGGAGAAAGGCAAATCTCCTGAGGAAAGCTGATTTACCCAGCAGCCCACTGACACTGAGGCCTAGCCCCAGAGGGGGCAGAGACAGCCAATTTTATCACTGCACTGACAAGCATCAAAGTTTCAGCTCTCCTGGGGAGGCCAGGAAGTGAGAAGGGCTTGATTAGTTTCCACGAGCCTATTTAGGGTTCCCTCGGTGAAGGGGGTGATTTAGCAGAGGATTTCTTTTGGGTCCCTTATATTGCCAAAAAAAAAAAAAAAAAAGACAGTCACTTTAAAAAATGAATTCTTGTTTTTAATTTAGTTTAATACCAAAAATCTGTCTCAAAACCTGAAGATAGAACCCTGAAGGGAAATTGATAAATGCAAGCACGCTGAGAGGAGCCACAAGTACCCTTGAAGGAACACTTCCTCCTTAACTTAATTTGACTGCTTTTTGGTGTGATTGTTTCATTTTTCTCTGTTTATTTGTTGTCTCTTCTTTTCTTTCCTCTTTCCTCCCCGCTTTCTGTT
>JAQZBX010074152.1:0-14798 GCA_029593785.1 Cabassous unicinctus
AAAAAAATTATTGTGTATTTTCCCATTTTAACCATTTTTAAGTGTAAAATTCAGTGGCATTAATTACATTTGCCATTTTGTGCTACCATTCACCATCATCCATTACCAAAACTTTTTCATTATCCCTAACAGAAAATGTCAGGCCATGAAGCAGTAATTCCTCTTTCCCCTTCCCAACTGCCCTTATAATCTACTTTCTATCTCTATGCATTATTAGCTTATTATGAATATTTAATATAAGTGAAATCATACTATGTATATATATATTGTGTATGTGTGTGTGTGCCTGGCTTACCTCATTCAACATAATGATTTCAAGATTCTTCATTTCTGTGGCATGTATCAGAATGTCATTCATTTTAACAGCTGAATAATATTTCATTGTATGTATATGCCATTTTGTTTATCCTTTCATCTGTTGATAAATATTTTTGTTGTATCCACCTTTGGGCTATTGTGAATAATGCAGCTATTAATATTGGTTTACAAACATCATTTGAGTCCCTGCTTTCAATAATTCGGGGCATCTACCTATGAGTGGGATCACCAGATCATATTGCAGTTATATGTTTAACACTTTGAGGAATCGCTAAGCAGTTTTCCATAGTGGTGGCATCATTTTACATTTCCACCAATATTGTACAAGGGTTTCAATTTCTCTACATTCTTGGTAACATATGCATTTCTTTTCTTTTTGGAAATAATAACAATCCTAGTGGGTTTAAAGTGGTATTTTATTGTGGTGTTGATTTGCATTTACCTAATGATTAATGATCTTGGACATCTTTTCATGTGCTTATTGGCCATTTGTAAATCTTCCTGGAAGAAGTATCTTTTAAGTCAGTCAACTACTTTTTAATTGTTTGTCTTTCTGCTGTTTGTCTTTCTGCTGTTTGTCTTTCTGCTGTTGGCTTGTAGGTGTTCTTTATATATTCTGGAAAATCAAACCTTTACCAGATATATGACTTGCACTTATTTTTTTCTACTCTGTAGGTTGTCTTTCCACCAAATTTAGGAAGATTTTGTCCATTATTTCTTCAAATATTCTTTTTGCCTTTTTGGTTTCTCTTTTCCTTTAGGGATTCCAATAATGTTTATGTTGGTATGCTTTATGGTATCCTACATGACCATAGGTTTTGTTCATATTCTTTTAAATGCATTTTCTTTCTGCTCCTGAATAAATTCAATTGTCCTACCTTCAAGATCACTGATTCTTTTTTCTGACTGTTTAAATCTTCTATTGAACTGCTCTAGTGATTTTTCTATGTCAGTATTATACTTTGAAACTTCAGAATTTCTGTTTGGTTCTTTAAAATTTTTACCTCTATATTGAATTTTTCTTTTGGTTCCTGTATCACCTTTCTAATTTCCTTTAGTTCTTTGCCCATGTATGAACTTAATTAGGGAAGTTGACTTAAAAACTTTGATTAGTGATTCCATTGTACAGGCTTCCTCAGAGATTGTTTTTGTAGGTTTATTTTATTCCTTTGACAGGGCTTTCCTTTCTGGTTTCTTTTTTTGCCTTATGATTTTTTATTGAATTCTTGACATTTGAATATTATAATGCATTAATTCTGGCAATCAGATCCCCCGCCCCCAGCATGTACTCATGGTTTAAAAGTCTTTAAGGCTACAGCACTGTATTTGTTTGAGATTTTTACTAAAGAATTTTTGCAAAATCTGTATTCATTGTCACATGTGATTACTGAAGTCTCTGTTCCTTTAGCTTGTATTCAAATAGTATTTCAACAACAATTTCCTTGAATGCCAGCAACTCAGAAACAACATCAACAGCCATCAACCAACCAGATAAGCATATCTCTCCCAGTCTTTGCAATTGACTCTTTATTCACTCTATATGCAGGCCCTCCTTCAACCCTAAGCCCAGTTCATATTGAGCATTTCATTTAGTCCAAGGTGGATGCTCAGGTTTATTGCATGTCTTTCTGAGCATGCATCTTGCCCTGGGCATGCACAGTGATTTTCAACCTTCCCCACAGACAAATACTACCAAATGTTCTAATTTCCATAAGAACTGTCTCCCCAGTTCTTTTTTCATGGGCTCCAAGTCTGTATTATATGTGTCAGCTGCAATCTTTTACCTCAGCTGGCTGCATTTTTCTAGTTCCATGCCAATTCTCCAGACCATAACTCTGCTCAAAATGAGTTCCTGCTTTAGTGAAAAAGACTATAGCCCAGAAGCAGTCTTTCAGGCAACACCACACAGTAGAAACAGGCTCACTACCACAATAAATTTGCATGGTAGTTGTGCTTTGCTGCCTCTATAGCTAAATACCAGGGAACTCCACTGAGATCATTAGCTGCTACTGCACAAGCCATGGGGCCTACTGGGAAAGGGTGAGACAGAACAAGTAAAATGCCATGCAACTTTCCTACTGTTTTAGGTCATCTTTTTCTTGATTCAACATTCACTTGGTTGCTGTATACTGTTGACTGTTTACCAGAGTTCTCAGATACTTAGTTCTAACACTTTCTGATTATTTTTCAATGTTTCTGTGAGGAGTCATGCATTTGGAAATCCTTATTCTTTCATCTAGCTGAGTTGCCTCAGTGTTTAAAGTTTTGAGGAATTGTCAGACTGTTTTCCAAAGTAGCTGCACAATTTTACATTCCTACCAACAATGTGTGAGGTTTCCAATTTCTCCACATCCTCAACAATAGTTGTTATTTGTATTTTTAATTACCAACATCATACAGATAAAAAGTTGTATTTGATTGGAGTTTTGTTGCATGTCCCTAATGGTTAATGATGTTGAGCAGCTTCTAATGTTCTTTGTAGTTTTTTAAAATATATATATTATCTCTCCTGACCTATTTTTGCAATTTCCTGATTGTTCCTGGATTACTCAAATTTTATTTTAATTTTCAAGTCTATAGCTTCTTTTCTTTCTTTGATTTTTATCACTAGTTTATACATTAAAATTCCTCTAAATTATTTCCATTACATTTTAATTTGCACTTCTTTGGGTAATATAAGATTGCTTAGCCAATTAATGATTCTCATTCCCTATTTTTAATCATTTCTTGCATATCACCATGCTTCAAAATTGCAATTGCAAGTAGATACTGGGGGAACATATTGAAGAATTCATAAACATACTAAAAAGATAACAGATCTGATGGTGATGAATGGCACAATGTAAGAAATAAAAAATATGCTGAAAGCATGTAACAGAAGATTTAAACAGGCAGAGGAAAGAATCAGTGATATGAAAGACTGTGCATCTGAAATCAGACAGATAGACGAACAGATAGATAAAAAGATAGAAAAAATCCAGCACAGACATAGGGATTTGAATGACAACACAAAACACAAAAACATATGCACTATAGGCATCCCAGAGGGAGAAAAGAAGGGAAAGGGGGCAGAAAAATTGTTAGAGAAAATAATGACTGAAAATCTATCAACTCTTTTGAAGGATGTGGACTGAATGTCCAGTAAGCACAGTGCACCCCAAATAGTATAAATCCTAATAAGCTTATCCCGAGACATACACATATCAAATTGTCCAATGCTGAGGACAAAGAGAGAACATGAAAGCAGAAAGAGAAAAGAGATCCATCACATACAAGGGAAGCTCAATAAGATTAAGTGCTGATATCTCATCTGAAACCATGGAGGCAAGAAGGCAGTGCTATGACATAGTTAAGGTGTTAAAAGAAAAAAAACCTGTCAGCCAAGAATTCTGTATCCAGCAAAGCTGGCATACAAAAATGAGGGAGAGTTCAAAATATTTTAAGATAAACAGAAATTAAGAGAGTTTGTCAACAAGAAACCTGCCCTTCAAGAAATACTAAAGGGAGTTCTGCTGGTTGAAAGGAAAAAACAAAGAGAGCTGGAGGAGAGTGTAAGAGGGAACATTATCAATAAGAATAACTAAAAATATAAAAAGAGAAATAAAAACAGCATATGTCATATATAAACCTAAAGAAATATAGCTAATGTAAGTAATGACACAATGTATAAAAAATTATATTTTATTTCAATCTTTCTATTTTTTATTTTGTATTTTATTTGTTATTTTTAAAATTATTAATATTTCATTTTATTAATTTTATGTGGCTATGTTTTTGGCTTTATTTTTGGAGAGGTTTTGGATCATAGAAGGGTCACAATGTGGCAGGGGAGGATCACAGGTATGGGGTGTTGTGGTGGCATGTGTGGGGAAGGGTTCCCCTGGGGCATGCCTCTCAGGCATATGAATATGTTCAAGTGTTCATGGAGCATTGCCTTGGTGGATGGAAACCCACACAATAACCTAAAGAATATTGAATTCTGATCCTGGGGAGGTCTGTTATATTCTCTAATATAGCAGCAAGAATCCTTCTAGTACATGGGCAGCCTTAGTGAAGGAAGACAGACCACTATGCCAGGCCTTTGATATTGATGATTGTACTTATGAACCTTTCCTTGTGAATTTGAAACTTAGCCTAGTATTATATATTGCTTAAGAGTTACCTCCTGAAAGCCTCCTTGTTGTTCAAATGTGCCTATCTCTAAGCTAAACTCAGCATATAAATGCATAACCTTTGTCCTGACATGGAACATGACTCTCACAGATGAGCCTCCCTGGCATTGAGGGAATATTACCAAGCACCAACTAGTAATGCATCTGGAAAAAGACCTTGACCAAAGGAAGAAATATTAAATATAAATGAGTTTTTATAGTTTAGAGATTTCAAAGTGAGTCAGGAGGTCATTCCAAAGATTATGCTTATGCAAGTCTCAGCAGGATCTCATTGACTGCCACAGTAAACATGTCTCAATAGCAGGACTCCTAAAGGCTTTAGAGACATATAGACACTCTAAGCATGGGAGACAAGCTCAGGAAATCTGCACTCTGTCAGTGGGCCTTATTTTGGAATTTATGCTCACCAGTGTAACACAGTTAGACTCATTTGTAATTTCCTACATTTGGCTCGTCTTCCCCTTTTACATGACCCTATAATTCGCAGCATATTTGTTAAATATATGTCCCAGAGAATTAAACCTTTGGTCTGTTGTATTAGTCAGCCAAAGGTGTGCTGATGCAAAATACCAGAATTCTGTTGACTTTTATAAAAGGATATTTATTTGGGAAAGAAGCATAGAGTTACCAGGGCATAAAGTGCAAGTTTCTTTCCTCACCAAAGTCTGTTGCCATGTGTTGACGCAAGATAGCTGGCGATGTCTGCTGGGACAAGTCTTGTCTCTCTCCCAGGGTTTTGTTTCTCTCCACGCTCAGCTGCTCTGCTCTCTCCACAATGCCAGCTGTCAACTCTCAGGCAAATATCTCACCTCTCTTCCCAGGGCCTCTGCTGTGTCTAGGGAGCCTCCTCTCTTTCCTCACCTACGTGCTTTTCTGTGTGCTTAGATCCTGGGCTCCAGGATCAAAACACCAACTAACTCCTCTGCCTTGTCATTTTCTCTGTGCATCCCCACCCCCTTGGTGTCCTACTGATTTGGCCCAATTAAAGCCTTAATCATAATTTAATAAAGTAAGAGTGAAACCTCTGAATCCAAATCAATCTAATGTACCCAGAGGAACAGACCAATTTACAAACATAATCCAATATCTATTTTTGGAATTCATAAACAATATCAAACTGCTACATCCATCCTTGTGCTGATTGAGCACTGAATCTCAGCAGAGTTGCCACACCTACTCTCCAGTTCATTGGACTCACCCAGGACAACTAACAAGGAGGTGATGATGGACAAGCACCATCTCAAGGAACAAAGAGTGTTTGCAACTGCATCAAGACAGTTCCATCCATCTGCCCGATGGGATCTAAGCCTCCTCTCAATTAGAAACAGAGTATGCATCACCATACCAAAGTCCTCAAATTGGAGAATGATCAATGTACTAAAGTAGGCTTATTATTATTCTATTATAGACTTACTATTATTCTAGCAATGGAAGAACTTTTATCATTGATATAAAAGCAGTGGCCACCAGAGGTTCTGAGGTGAGGGAGAGGGAAAAATAGGTTTAACATGGGAGCGTTTTCAGGACATTGGAATTTTCCTGCATGATGTTGCCATGGTGGATACAGGCCACTATACATTTTGTCATAACCTATTAAATTGTGTGGGACATAGTGTAAACTATAATGTAAACTATAATATAAACTATAGTCCACAGTTAGCAGCAATGCTTCAATGAGTGTCTATCATTTGTAACAATTGTACCACACTAATGAAAGATGTTAATGTGGCAAAGTGTGGGAAAGGGAGGGGGTATGGAATATGAGAATCCCCTTTATTTTTATGTAACATGTAATCTAAGGCTGGTTGAAAAATAAAATAATGTTAAAACAATCAATTATTTTATTCACAGTCAGAGTAAAAATTAAGGGAATCAGGAATAGTGATATATCTCTATAGCAGGGATTCTTAACCTTTTTTGTTCCATGGACCCCTTTGCCAGTCAACATTATACTAAGTCCACACTATATTGTCTATTATTTAATGAATATACCACATCCACACCAACACATGCCCACAAGAATAATGTTTTCTTTGAATGTCAATTAAAGTTCATGGACCCCTTATTAAGAAACCCTGCTTTAGAGGGAAAAGGGTAAATTGAGTTTGAGGTAAAATTAATGGATCAAATGTACATCAAGCACAGCGTAAAGTAACTACATAAAATCTAAAGTCAGTGAATAAAACAGAATAATTTAATATAAATAAGACCTAATGCTTTGAAATTGTCAACACAGTAGACAATAGCCAGTCACTATTGATCAAGAAGTAGGAAAATTATAAAGGAATGATATTTTTGAAATATAAGCAAATCACTAAAGAATAATTACAATATCAAAATATTACTTGAAGCAACTACTTACTAGTATGTTTGAAAATTCAAAATTAACTAACATTTTCTTAAAAAGTATAACTGTTCCAAATGAACACAGAAAAGAATAAATATTATTAAATAATTATGCAGCTATAAATCTAAACACAAAATATCACCATGTCTAGATTAATTTAGGAACAATTTTGCTGCAACTTCAAAGAACAACAAAACATCAAACCTTTTGTCTTGTAAAATATTTTATAAAATTCTCAACTCAGTTTATGAATATATTGTATCTTTTATATAATGAAAAATGAATAAATGATTTCCTAATAATAAGCAACAAAGTATAAAAATTCTTAAACATAGCTCTTACCAGGTAAATATTATCTTAACAATGTAAGGATGGTATATGATTAAAAATATATAAAATGACATGTCCCACATTAAAAGGTTTAAGAATATCTGTGACAGAATTTTAATATGTATAAATAACAAAATGTAATGAAATTCAACAACAATTTATGTTAAGATTAACAGCAAATTGTAATGGGAGGGAACATATATAAAGGGATATTACCACTAGTAATAATGATAAAAATAATATTAATTTTTTATTGCTACTTTAGTATGTTCATGTTGTTCATCTAAGTTCTTTACATTTTATTAAATGTTTTAATCCTCAAACAACTCTAAGATACTAATATAAATTAGAGGCAAGAGCTAAAAGTTTGACATATATAAGATTATATGTAGTTTCTTAAATCTAACATATATAGTCAATTTCAATTGTTTTGATTAAATAAGTGGATAATAAAATGCAGAAAGATATTCAGAGAAATGTTTATTTTGTTTATAACAATTGTCAAGTCTGTTTTATGCTTTTTTTTTTTGAGGTATCAGGGACTGAACCCAAGACCTCCTACATGTGAAGGTAATGCTCAATCACTGAGCTACACCCACTCCTGTTTTATACTTTCATAACATTTAAAATCATTATCTACAAGCATTTCTTAAATTCTAACTCTCACAGTAACCAAATGAAGCACATTTTCCCCCCTATGTTGAAGAAAGAAAGAAAATTCCAGGAAGAATAAAAACTTGATCAAGGTCACACAGCTAAGAAATGATAGATCTTGCATTCTGTGTAGGATACTTCAAATCTGATCATCTTTAACCACTACTTGGCGCTGTTTTTACAAAACAATGAAAATGCCCAGCTGAAAGGAAAGCATGAAATAATTATGAAATGGGATACAAATTATTTTATGAATATATAATAGTATGAAAATGGTTACAACCTAATGGGAAGTAAAGAAAGTAGTGCTCATTACTTTAAATAGCATTTAATCCCAATTTTTTAAAAAAAGAACATTTGTAGAAAATAGGAGAGTAAGAAAATAAATTGTTAATAGAAATTATCTTTGTGTTTGGTTTGGTCAATGGATATTGCAGTTTAACAGTATTTATTTTTCTCTTTGTATTAGTAAATATATAAATAGGCTAATTCCCTTAGGCTATGCCCTTTACAACAATGTTTAATTAGCATAATTCTGTTAATTATTCCCCAAAGATCTATTCCATTAGTGTCTAAATATATATCAGCTCAGCTCTCAAATATGGAAAAATCAAGTCTGTATTTTTTGTAATATTAGAGAAAGCACATTTCTCCCTGGTGAGTTTGATTTGACTTAGGGGTAAATAAGATATTTAAAATATCATTTTTTCAATTATAGCATTCATTTTTTTGTTGGATGTGAAATAAGATTCCTGGAATGTAAGTGTGATTGCTTTTAAAGTTTAGAAATATTGATTTTCTGTGGAAGAATCACATAGTGGCAAATTAGGTAAAGCATTCTGAACTCAAATTTCATGATTATCACTTAGCTCCTTCAGTGAATATTGCTTTCATCCTTTGTAAACAGTAGTCTGAATGGCAACAAAATTGATAACATTTCACTACACATGCATATGTTGTCTCTTTATCTAGATTTTCAGCTTACTGTAAGCACAGGTCAAATCTCAGACACTCTCTAGACCAATTACACAGCAGGTTGAAGTTAAACCAGTATTTTGTGATAGACTAATAAATTACTGAAATTGTAGTAATCGCTTCAGATTAGAAATTGGTAATTGCTCATTTGTTATTGTGATGGTTAGGGTCATGTATCATTTTGTCCAGGTATTGGTGCTCAGTTGTTTGGTCAAGTAAGCACTGTCCTAATTGTTACTATGAGGGCATTTTTGTGGACTTAAATCATCAGTGAGTTGATTGCATCTATGACTCATTACATTTAATAAATATCTGTGGAGATTCCCTTCAGCTATGAGAGAAATCTCATCCAATCAGTTCAAGACCTTAAAAGAAGTGAAGATTTCAGCAGTCAGAAGGGAGAATTTCCATCTCTATTTTAGCCAGCCAGCTTCTCCTGGACAATTCTTCCAAAACCTTCATTGGATTGCCTGGCTCATGACCTGCCCTACAGTATTTGGAGTTGTGCATCCCCACATTCACATGAAACAATTTTATAAGCTCATAATATTTACAGATATCTCCTGTTCATTCTGTTACCCTAGAGAACCCTAATACAGTTATTAATGCATTCAACATTCATTCAGTTAACAAAATTTATGTAGTGTTTTCTATGTGATTTAAGTAACGTTTTCTAAATGTGCAAAAGCAATGCTAAATAAACACCCTATTACAACCAGTGCACTGGGTACTTTTTGATTTAGTGCAATAATTCTATACCAAGTAGTACATAATATCTTTATGAGCACCTCAATCCTAATCACTGGTAGATGTTAGCAATTTAAGGTAAATGGAGTTTGATCAAGTGTTTCTTATACTGAGAGATTTTGCATAATTTATGAAATGTTACCAGTTCAGTAAAGGTCATGCTGATTAGTTCATATTTTTTCCCAATCTGCACATTATTTTTGAAAAACCTAAGGGTAACAGATGGTCACATTTTTGATACACACTGAAACTTAAGAAGCTTTTAAAGAACTAAGTTTTTAAGAAAACCATAATAACACCAGCTTATCATGGTGTTATCAATTTGATTGAGACTGTCCTGGTTTGCATAATTTAAATGATAAAGGGAAAGTTCAAGAAACAGGAACCCTTTGCTGGCATTTTAAATCAAGGGTAAATTTGAAAATTACCAAGACAGTCATGAAAGTTTTATGATTCCATGCTTCATAAGTGAGTTGTTAATTTCAATAATAAGCTTCAGAACCAGAGAAAAGATATATCTGCTTCATCTTTTGACTTATTTTCCTAGAACTTTTCTTCATCAAATTAATTTGGTTTCCATATCTCCTGTCTTACCTCTCCAAATGAAAATTACCTTTATTTCATTCACACATTGATATATAAATCACATGACACTAAGTCCTGCTTTCTTTTATAATTTGCATTTACGACTGTTGTCCTGGCATCCCACGGAGTTTAGAATTTCCTGGATTTTTCATTTAAAAATATTACCATTTTTAAATTACTAGGGCTTAGTTTGGTAGCCCTACACTTTTATTTCCAGCTTCTGCCATGATTTGTCCAGAAATATGTCTGATGCAGATGTAATGACTATCATTTTCAATTAAACATGTGGTTAAATATGAAAGACAATCACAAGAAACCTACCACTATTCTCCTGATTCCTTTCAGATGCAATTGCACCAGGACAGAAGTGACTAGGTAAGGCTAACTTCTTTCACATGTGTGGGGTGGGGATGGCACTAATGAAGAAGAATCAGTGTGGCACAGACTGAAACATGAAGTGTCAGCAAGTTCTGCCATTTCTTAAATGGCATGCAACATGTATTAAGTCTCCACCTGGCTTGATGTCTGGGTCAGAAGAAAACGCTGAAATTGAAAGTTAGTTGTGAATGAAATCTATGCAGAAAATAGAAGATGAGAATATTCTTAATACAGGTTTTTATTTTTATTTTTTCATTTTGCCATTTATTTATACATGTATGGTCACCAAATAATATAGTTTCTCCGTGAAAACAAATACCATCCAAAGGATTGGCTTAACAACAGGAATTTATTGGCTAAGGGTTTCAGAGATTTGAAGGCTTGCTTCCTCCTGTGGTCAGTATCTTCCAGCTGGCTGGCAATCATTGGGGTTCCTTGGTTTTTCTGTCACATGGCAATGCACATGGCCATATCTTCTCGTTTTCTTCAGGTTCCATTGACTTCCATCTTCTGCCTGCTCCCTGTGGCTTCCTTTTGATCTCTTCATTTTATTTTGCCTATAAGGTCTTCAACCCTATTGGATTAAGGCCCATCCTCATTCAGTTTGGATACACCTTAGCTAATAACACCTTCAAATATCCTATTACAAATGGGTTCACACCTACATGACCAGGGTTAGGAACTGAACAAATCTTTTGGGGGTACCTCATACAATCCCCAATACCATGCATAATTTTAAAAATATTTTTTATTAGTTTTTATTTTGAGGTAAGCTTTTGAACAGCAATGAATGAAAAGAAATATCATGAATAATAATTAATCAAGCAATAAATTTGCATTTTGCACAAAAATTTATTGCAAAGTATAACTTGCCCAGTTTTGTGGACATTTATCATCTTCCATAATGGGATAGAGTAAAATCACTGATCATATGCAAACTTGAAGGTGCAAAGCTGCGAGTTATTGATATGTTATTTTCAGAAGAATAACCCTGAATATTAAGATTTAATCATGGAAGCCTGCTGAATATGCATTTACATATTATTCAATAAAGTGTGATTTTCAGTTAGGTCAAATGCTCTTATGTCTAAATAAGCTTTCCTTGCTTTTAATTTCAAGATATTCTATACATGCATGTAAGCAATTGTGTAACAATAATTGCTATTGTCCCCATTAGCAGAAGAGGAAGTTTCCAGATATGTAAGTGATGTCAGCTCGACATCAGAGTCATTGGATACTTGAAAAGAAAATTAAAATAAAATCAGTTAATATAAGTTAACTTTTGATGAGCGAGTCATTTCAATTGTATAGATTTTTATTATGTATAATAATGGAAAAAAATTAAAAGTCTTATAATTTTGTTGCATCTAAATGAGAAAAATAATAAAATTAATTAAGAGACTAAATATTTGATGTAAAATATTGACATTAAATATTTGTTAAAGGATATAAATTATTAAAATGAGCAAAGTTAAAATATGTATTTAATTAAAACTAAAACAATGGGTTTTCATTTCTAATAAAAGTTTAAGGTGAATGAATAAATTGCAAAGTGTATGTTGACATATACATGTTGACAAAATATTTGTTGAAGTTTATCATTTGTGATGTGTCATAGTGATATCATGGATAAAAGCTGATGAATAATATCAGGGACATCTCTAAAACTTCTTATTTTTTGTACTAAAATATGTATTCCCTTTCAATTGGAAGACTTAGAATTGAAATAGCCTCCAATTTCATGTGAGCTTGCTAGGTACCTCAGCAAATAAAAGGAGAGTGTATTTTCAAAGAAAAAATACTATGTTCCACAAAGAAGAGTGAATATAAAGTATCAACAGTATGATGCATATACTCTATAAAATAATTATATATAGGCATTATAGATAATTTTATCAATTTTTAAAATTATAAAATCATAAATGTTTTTCTGCCTGAATTAAAAACTGCATTAATATTTCTATAGCAGCTTAATTTACAATCATGTAAAACTGTAAAGAACCATATGTCCTTCAATAAGTGAATGGAATAAAACAAAGATCTGTGGTGAATCAATGGAATACTTACTATTCAGTGATAAAAAGAAAGATTTCTCATTCCATCAATAATGTGGAGAAATTGTAAATGCATATTTCTAAGTGAAAAGAGGCAGACTAGCCTACATACATTGAAATCCTGGAATAGGCAAAATTATAAAGAAATTAAACAGATGAGGAGTGTCAACAATTTGGGAAAGGAGGAATAATTGAACAGGAGAAAGCATAGGTTAGGGGTGGTGAAACGCTTCTGTGCGATGCTGTAGTCAAGGATACATGACAGTAAGCATTTGTCAAAATTCATAGATCAATACGCTACAAAGAGTGATCTTTAATATATGTAAAATTTTAAAATCATTAATAAGATTAATAAGAAGCTGAAAGGAAAAGACAGGAGAAAGAGGATTGGAAGAGGTTGTAGGAAGGGAAAACATTAGTAAGGTTAACTAAAAGGGTAAAAATAGAAAAGAAATAAGATATGACATATACAGAACTGAAGAAAAAAATGTTTGAAATTATTACTGCATTTACACTAATAGTACTGAGGGTTAATGGATAAACTCCCCATTAAGAGACAAAGATTGGAAGAATAGATAAAAAATATGACCCATTTATATGCTGTCTACAAAAGACACCTTAGACGCAAGGACACAAATAGGTTTGCCAATGAATGTTTGCAAAATGATTTTCCACACAAACAGTAATCAAAAAAAGAGCTGAGATAGCTATACTACTACCAGACAAAATAGACTTTATATGCAAAACTGTGGTAAGAGACAAAGAAGGACATTATATATTAATAAAAGGGGCAATCTACCAGGAAGAAAGAAAAATCATACGTATTTATGCACCTAACAAGGGTACCATAAATACATGAGGTAAACACTGTCATAACTGAGGAGAGAAATAGATACCTTTACAATCTGAGTGGGGCTCTTCAACACAACACTCTCAGCAATAAACAGAACATCTAGACAGAAGATCACTAAAGAAACAGAGATCTTGAATAATATGTTAAAGGAATTAGATCTAACAGACACATACAGAACATAGCACCCTAAAACATATATATATATATATATTTACATACACATTCTTCTTGAGTCTTCATGGATCATTCTCCAGAATAAACCACATGTTATATGATACAAGTCTCAGTGCATTTAGAAAGATTGAAATTATACAACACACTTTCTCTGACCACAATGGAATGAAGTTGGAAATTAATAATTGGCAGAGAACTGAAAAATTCACAAACATAGAGAAGTTTAAAAACACACTCTTAAACAATCAGTGGTTCAATGAGTAAATTGTAAGAGAAATCAGCAAATATCTCAAAGAGAATGAAAATTAGAACAAAACATATAAAAACTTATGGTATGCCACAAAGGCAGTGCTGACAGGGAAATTTATAGCCCTAAATGCCTATATTTCAAAAGAATAAAGAGGAAAAATCAAAGACCTAACTTCACAAGTGGAGGGACTAGAAAAAGAGCAGCAATGTAATACCAAAATAAGCAGAAGGAAAGAAATAACAAAGATGAGAGCAGAATTAAATGATATTAAGAAATTAGAAAAACTAACAGTGGAGAGAACTGACAAATCAATGGCTGTTTCTTTGAGAAGATTGATAAAATCAGCAAACTTTTAGCTAGACTAACAAAGAAAAAATAGAGAAGATGCAAATAAAATTAGAAACATGAGAAGGACATCACCTCTGATCCTACAGAAATAAATAGTATATTACAAGAAGATACTATGAATTATTCTATGCTAACAATTTGGAAAACTTAGAGGAAATGGATGAATTTCTAAGAACACATGAGGAACCTACACTGAAAAAATAAGAATTAGAAAAACTCAACAGACATATTTCAAGGTATGAGATTGAATCAGTCATCAAAAACCTCCCAAGAAAGAAAAGCCCAAGACCAAATGGCTTCAGAGGTGAATTCTTCCAATAATTCTGACAAGAATTAAAACAAATCATACTTAAATTCTTCAAAAAAATTGAAGATGAGGGAACATTATCTAACTCATTTTATGAAGCCAATATTGCCTTAATACCAAAGCCATATAAAGATGCTACAAGAAAAGAAAATTATGGAACAATCTCTCAAATGAACAACAAAACACTTGCAAATTGAGTTCAACAACACATTAAACAATTTATACACCATGATCAAGTGGGTATCAATTAATTTAATATATCATATTAGCAGATCAAAGGAGAAAAATCACATGATCATCTCTATC
>JAQZBX010074153.1:0-14799 GCA_029593785.1 Cabassous unicinctus
AATGTGAAATACCAAAAATGGGTTGGTCTTTATAAAGGGTATTTATTTGGGGTAAAAGTCCACAGTTACCAGGCCATAAAGCATAAGTTTCTTCCCTCACCAAAGTCCATTGTCACGTGTTGGAGCAAGACAGCTGCCAACATTTGCCCAGGGTTCAGGCTTCTTGGGTTCCTCTCTTCCCAGGGCTGCGTTTCTCTCCGGGCTTAGCTCCTGTTTCCTCCACAAGGTCAGCTGTAGACGATCAGGCGAACGGCTCGCTTCTCTTCTCCTGGGGCCTTCTTTCCAACATCAAAGCTGCTTCTCAAAGACTGCTTCAACTCTGTTATTTGCCTTGCCTTTTATACTCGATTCCCCGCCCACCAAAGGGGTGGGGCTCAACGCCCTAATCATAACCTAATCATGCCCAGATTAACAGATCAGTTTACAAGCATGATCCAATTATATTTTTGGAATTCATAATTACATCAAATTGGCCAACGGTTACACCCTGTGATGCATTTTTAATACTTAAATTGCCCTCCTGGTTATTCTGTCCTTCTTTACCTTTTTTCGCTCTTTCTTTCTCTTTCTTTCCCTTTCTTCCTCCCTCCCTCCCTCCCTCCCTTCCTTCTTTCCTTTCCTTTCTTTCCTTTTCTTTCTCTTTCTTTCTTCCTTATTTAACATTTAAAAATTTTTTTTTAATTTTTTAACCTTTAAAGAAGATTTAGATTACATAAATGTTACATAAAAAATATAGGGGATTCCCATATGCCACACCCACGCCCCCTCCCACACTTTCCCACATTAACAACATCTTTCATTAGTGTAGTACATTTGTTAAAATTGATGAACATGTTGCAGCATTGCTACTATATAGTTTATATCATAGTTTACATTGTCCCACACAATTTTGTAGGTTATGTCAAAATATATAATGGTCTGTATCCATCATTGCAATATCATGCAGGACCATTCCAATGTCCCAAAAAGGTACCCATATTACACCCATTCTTCCCTCTCCCTCTCCTCAGAACCCCTGGTGGCCACTGCTTTTATATTAATGATAAAAGTTCTTCTATTGCTATAATAATAATAAGTCTATAATATAATAACAATAAGTCTCCTTTAGTCCATTGTTCATTCCCCAGTTTTGAGGATTTTGGGATGGTGATGCCCACTCTGTTTCTAACTGAGAGGAGGGTTAGATCTCATGGGGCAGATGGATGGAACTGTGTTGCTTGCAGTTGCAGACACTCTCTGTTCCTTGGGATGGGCATTGTCCATCATTGTCTCCTAGTTAGTTGTCCTGTGTGAGTCCAATGAACTGGAGAGTAGGTGCTGCAACTCTGCTGAGATTCAGGGCTCAACTGGCACATGAACGTAAGTCTCTGGGACATATATTTAACAAGTATAGTACTAATTATAGGTTCAAATTAAAGGGGCAGAAGAGTCATGCGTAGGGAAATTATAAATGATTCTAACTCTCTTACACTGAGGAGCATAAATTCCAAAGTAAGGCCCACTGACAGGGTGCCGAATTCCTGAGCTTGTCTGCCCTGCTTACACTGTCTGGATGTCTCGAGAGCCCTCATGAGCCCCACTGTTTTCTTTGCCCAGATGATCTCCTTCATGATGTCTTTTCAGTGTTCCCTTTGCCTCCAGGCCCTCCAGACCATCCAGTCCAGGAAGCGCTGACCACTTCTTCCTCTATGCTCAGAGTATACATTATATAGAGCTTGAAAATAATGCCCATAATCTTCCATGGTATTTACAATTTTACAGGTCAGGTCATGAACTGAACTATATACTCTCTGAGGGCAAGGACAGTGTTTTGTTTGTTTTTGTTCCCTGCAACAAATAACACATTGCTTGGACCATAAGGACACTCCAAAAATGTTGAGTAAATGACTTTAAAGGGGATACTGTCTTTTTTTTAATCACCATCAACTCCATTTCATATATTAAAAATAAAAGAAGTAGAAAGACGAATGGAGAGAGAAAGGACATCTCGGCCAATAGAATGTGATTGGAAATATTTGCTAGATATAAACAGAATCTTATGAATATCAAATCCTGATGGAAAAGGTCAAGAATCTGAAAATATTGTGAAACAAAGAAGCGAGATGATAGAGAAATTTTCGACTTTTGCCGGGAGCTCAGCATAGCTCTTAGCCTTAGCTCATTGCCTTCGTTCAAATATTTATGAGATTCATTTCTCATCACCAACTGAGTTATAAGAAATGGGTTATGTTTTGAGTTATGTTAAAAAATGTATTAGCCCAAGGACTATGCCAGAAAGTAGTGACAAGACGACAGAGCTTTCAGTTGACAAATCAACTGGCTGAAGATTAGAGACTAGAAAATAGGCATAAAACGGCCAGCTTTTATATTTAAGACACATAAAAATGAAACAGCCAATTTGATTCTAAGATTTTGACATGCTGCAGGGAGGATCATAACTTTATCAAATTCCTTTACATATCAATCTTGAAAAATAATATGGACTCCTCAAGAACGCATATCATTACATTGCGTTTGTGTCTGGTCAAATGTTGAATACAGGAAAGGAAGTGGAGAAAGATGAAAGAAAATATGCCATATATGTACCTGAGGCTGAAAAGAATTTCTAAAAAATACACCAAGCTCTTGAAAAGGAAGTTTCCTACTTGCTTCAGTGAAATAACAATCTAACATAAAGAAGGCATTATCATTGCATCATGCAAATATTGACTGACTTAGCTAATCAGGGACTGTATTATCAACAGCCTCTTTTTTCCCCTGGAGTCTGCAGCGACAGCTTTGTGTACTCTGCAGTCTCTTGTGCCTGAGCCAACAACTGATAGAGTATTAGATCAAAGCCTTGATACACAGATGCCAGGCAATTTGGTATTAAACAAGCGATAAGAGTACAAAAGATGTCTCGAGGTACTTTCACCACAATTTGAACAGCAAATAGTTAATTAGGTTGATAATAGATGTCAACATTTCATATGATGTCATGGTTCTAGAAGGTATAACTTCTTCCCCCTGAGATGGAAAACTAAATTTTTTATGTTTTAAAAAAAGCAAAGATGAATACCATTTCATTATTTATGATTTTTTTCTCATCTAAAGCATTTGGTTAAACATAGTTTTAATTATTTCTTCAAGGTGTTTTTTTTTTTTATAAAGATACAGAATATAATTTTTATCTGCATAATTTAAATGAGGTGGTTAAAAGGTGATGTGATGAGCCAGTAAAGGTTTGCATTTAATGCAAATAATCAAGACCTGAATTCATTAAGGATTACGGAGATGCTGCTATTTCCAGATTTTTGAGGTTTCTTATGTGTGTTAATTTATAAAATAGCTTGCCCACTTATTCCAAAAAAAAAAACAAACCACCAAAAATGAGGTCATGAACTATGAAACATTTATTTCTTTATGAAAAAAAAAAATTTATTTTTCATTTGCATCTAAATGAAAAGCAAAATAATCAACCATATAGTTATTTTAAACAACTACGTCAAACATTAGAAAAATTAAGTGGATTAATTTTTTTTCTATATAGGCATCATGTAAACAGGTCAAAGGTATGAAATGTTTTAGAGTATATTTCTTTAGCAAAGACATATATAAAGATTATCAGAGAGAATCTATAGCCTCCCAAGTTTCCAGTGTCACATGTGAGGTAAGTAATAAATGCCTTATCAAAGCCAAACTTAGTGCCAAACTCTTAGAGCAAAGTTGAGAAATTGCATTATTTGTACATGCAAACAACAACAAAACACCTCAAAAGCACATCACATTAGGGAGGTGTAAATATGGAAATAAACATCACAGGGTTGACAGGAGTTTACCAAATAAATGAAGTGTCACTGGCTTTAGTTGGAACAACCACATAGTAAATCTCTGGAATACTACTTCCCTTTTCCAGATTTTATAATAAAATCAATGTATATTAACAGTGCCATCTACTGCTTAGTAGTAACACTACAGTGCCCCCAAATGGCCCAATGAATACAAGGTAGTTATTTTTATTTTCATTAGGGGCATCATCATTGGAACTGCTCCATGGTGCTAGTTGAGGGCACTATAAAATATATTAAATGTATATAGTCATTGACCAACTGCTTTCTTTATAAAAAATAAATAAGTAGCCACATTTCTTTCCAAATGGTGATTCATGGGAGCAGACATTGTGAATAAAGTATACTACTAAATGTCAGGAGAACTGGGTTTTTATTCTTGCTCTATCATTGTTTGGCCTCATTTTCTGGTTATCCTTTACAATCTTGCCTGGCAAAATGTTAGTGAGGTGGGTCTTTAGGGTTTATTTCTTCCAGGACCAAAAAAAATATCCATTGTATTATCATGTGGACCCCCAAATGAAGGCATTTGAACCCCCTTAAATGCACTTTTCACATGCATTTCAAACTTACTGAATTTTTTTAGTTGAGCACAGGCACAGGTATTTTAAGGCTCTATAAGATGCAAATAAAATTACTTAGATAAGAACTAAAATATATAGGCAATCAGCTGGATATTTTATCTAGAGAATTCCAATATCTGGGTATTTTACTATTTCTAATTGTTTATAGTCTTTTAGACAGAACCCAAATCCAATGAGAACGGAAAAATTTTTCCCTATGAAATTGGCATCTTCATAATTTTTTAACATCATAGTATCATGTACCTCCTGATATAATGCACTGAGAAGAACACAATATCACTTATAACATTCTGCCAAAGATGCGTAACCTGAATCAAATCATGAGGAAACATCAGAAAAACCCAAATTAAGAGATTTTCTACAAAAAACTGGGTGTCATTTTTAAAAACATCAAAGTCATGCAAGACAAAGAAAGATTGAGGACTGTTCCAGATTTACGGGGACTAAGGAGACATGATAACTAAATGCAATGTGTGATCCTGGATTGGATCCTGGAGCAGGGGGAAAATTGATATAGAAAACATTATGGGGACAAGTGGCAAGATTTGAATATGGACCGTTTGTTAGATAACATTCAATCTATGTTAACTTTCTTGAATTTGATAATTAATTGTATCATGGTTATGTAAGAAAATATCATTGTACTTAGGAAATACATTCTCAAGTATACAGAGGTAAAGGAGCACAATGCCTCCAACTAACTCTCAAATCTTTCAGGACAAATTTTATACTTATATTTGTATTTGTATTTATAGAATGATAAAGCAAATGAGGCAAAATGTTAACAATTGGTGAATCTGAGTGATGGGTAAACAGGTGTAGGAGTGGTTGTACTATTCTTGCAAATTTTCTGTAAATTTGAAACCATTTCAAAATAAAAATATAAAAAAGAAACAGTGGTAGATACATTTTTTCAATTTACAAATAAATTTTAAAGCTGGAAACCATTTAACTCAAGCATTTTATTTTATATATGAAGAAACTATAGCCTAAAGTGCTGATGAGAATTTCTTAAAGTCACAAAAGCAGCAAAAGACCTCCTAACTCTGGACTCCCCATCTAGCATCCTTTCCACCAAACCACACTGACTCTATAAAAAGATGGTACATCACACGTGCCATAGTGCCATTTCACTAGCTACAACATTACTGCCCAAATCTCCCAGGTTCTGGGCAATGGTTTTCACAAACCATTCATCCTCAAACATGCTTTGCCAGCAGCTTGAGGATGTTAGGCAATGATAATAAAAGTCCTAGTCCTTTCCTTCAGGGAACTCACAGACAGGAGGGGGAGGTCACAGTGCATACATACCCCAAACTTCAGCCTTTGATCTTATTTTAAACCTGAAATTACAGGTAAAGGGGTCGCCTCTTGGGTTAACAAAACAGTTACAGGTATTTTCTATAGACAGTACATTTTGTTGGTCTTTATGTCTCTTGTTACATGATAAAAGATGATAGAGTCAAAAGTACAAATGCTGGGGTTCTTAGAATCCAACATTAACACCCCTCTCCAGACTATAGGTTTTTCTTATACTGTACAATCAAAGCTCGTTAGAAGAGAAGATGAATGAGCCTATTTTCTACATTAAAGTGCCATGGTTACAGGAGAAGAAAAGAGAGAGGGGGAGAAAGAAATAGAAAAAAAAAATACACCAAGAAATAAGAGAAAAATTTAAAGTTCTTTTGAGTAATCCACATAGTTTAATTTTTGTAAAACTTACCAATTAAACAGCGAAGCATAAATAAATTAATAAAATGCATTTTGCATGCAAATCAGCCATTTTTTTTGTCTGTACCATAACATATATGTTAATGTTACCAATCATAGCTTCTAGTGAGGTCTCACTTGTTCCTTTCATATTCATTCATCTATTTAAAAGGCAATAATTGAGTGTTAAAGGAAAATGACTATTTTTTGTAATGCTCAAATGTCTGAATAATTTAGCAAAAATTCTGTCAATCAACCAAATGTTTCATCTATATTTGTCTCTGCCACAAAAGCACTAACATCGAAATGCTACCTAATACCAAATAATTTGAAAGATAACCAGTTCCCCCCCACCACCCATTCCCAAGGAATTCTTTCCTCCGGAGTTGGCTCAAACGTTAATCAACATATGAATCAAAGAATGTAATAGTATGAGACTAGATTGGGCCCAGCATGCAGCCTGGCCAGGGCTCAATCCCACAGCCAAGGAGCACTCGGTGTGCTTTGGACATGTCTCTTTGTGGCCCCTAGGACCTATTAGAGGCCCTCAGACCCCAACTTGGCTTCATATTCATTGAAGACTTTCCATCTATAAATGTCTTTAAACCTGAATAGTAACAGACATGACAGATGTATTTAAACCTGAATAGTAACAGAGATAGCTACCTAGAATTCTCAGAGCTTCAGGCTACCACTCCTGGAGTATCTACTGGGAAGCAAAATAGTAGCCTAAGAGGCAGGATATCATGTGGTCAAGAGAGTGGACAACAAGACAGACCACCTTAGAGTTGAGTCCTGATTCTGCCATTTAGTCTATATCCCAGTTTCCTCATCTCTGAAATAGATGTCCTTATATCATGAGTCTGGAAAACAGAAGCTAGTGAATAAATGTCAGCTCTTACTATGCAAAGTTTATTAACAACTTAAAAATTTTCTCCTACATATATTTTACAAGACCCTTTCATACATACCAGCATTTCTTAAAGTAAAATCCACAGACCTTCTGCATTAGGCTCTTGGATTTGTTAAAATGAAAATTCCTGGGGCTTACCTAGACCTAATGAATGAGATTTCTGGAGGAGTAGGATCCTGGACACTGCATTTTAACATGTTACCCAGGAGTTTAAGAACAAGCATTTTATTCATTTATACAAACTTCACTTATTTTGCTTATTTCTTAATTTACTGCCTCACAAACCACAATGCATAATGATAAGACAAAATGTAAATTAACTATTCTTGCCAAGGAATACGTGTCACATATCCTAAGGCTAAAACCAGTACCTTGGCTGTCAAACTTTTGGGTGGTAGATTAAGTAAAAGGATGTTATTTAAATGTGTTCCCTAGATTTCTGAGGAGCTGGGCATTGGGCTATATTAATAGCTGATGTTTAACGCCAAAAATAACGTAGCTCCTCAAATATGTTGTGTGCTACCAACAAAGCAGCAAAGCTAGCCTGAATAAGAAATGTGAGGCTGCCATTCCCCACTGGAAAGTAACAGAATGATGTGAGCTACAGAAATCCAGAAGTCCTCTCTCTGGCTCCTCTGGGACATTTTTCATGTATCTTCCAAAGAGGGTTCATTCATTCATTCATTCATTCAATAAGTATTTATTCAGTGCCTCATAAATACCAGTCTTATGGAACTTACATTCTCGTGGTAGGTGCCATGAATCTGTTCATGACACTATGTCTGTAAATTCAACTCAGTTCTATATGAGAAGTTTGCGGGAGCTGGGGGTAGGGAGGTGGAAAATACTGTGGAAAAGTGGATATATTTAAAAAGAAGGCATTTGCAAAGCTGAAATAAACGGACATGAAATAAATGCACAATGAAAATCTGTTTTAATAATATGCACGCTCTGATAGAGTCTCATCCTTTCTCCCTAATCATGAAAGAAAGAGAACAGAGATAATTGGTGCTGTACGGAGGAGGGCATCTCCCTGCAACTTCAGAGGCTGTGGTGGAATTCTGCTGACAGTATTCTCCAGCAGGGATGAGGAGGAGAGAACTCCAGTGAAGGGATGCAAATATGCCTGTCCTTTACAAATTTTGGATACAGGGACTGTGTTCTTCTGTTGGATTTCCCTCATTCAGAAAAACAAAGACTCACAAGACCTTGGTAATGATTGAGAAACAATAGTCTATCCATACCAGAATTCTGACTCTTGAAGGTGGCACCCAGGGATGTTTGGAGGGACACCTGATGCTCACCTCAAATGTAAGGAATAGATCCCAAGTGCCCTAACTAAGTTCTTATGAAGGGCAAGTTTAACTTGTTTTTAGAGAATAGTTTGCTCAGTCTACAAGAAATAAACGGTGTCAGGCTTTTGCTGTTTACTTATGATTTTCCCTAGATAAACCCATTTGTCTGAGTTTAGAGTGCATTGTGTTCATTCCTTCAAAAACATGAAACTGTGATGGTTTCATTGAAAGGATGATTTAGATTCCATTTACCACAAACATTAAGTACTTTTCCTATTTACTTTTTTCAGCTTTATTTTTAGCTGCCACTGCAAATCACTAGTGTTACCAAATAGACTGACTATAACTTGCAGTAGAAAACAAAAACCAGTCCTGATCACTTAAGGTTTCATGAGTTTCAGAAAACACATTGAAGAGGCTGCCCCATTTCCCACCTATCTCAATTTCCGAACTCTTCAGACAAATTTGTTCTGGAATAGATAACAAAATCCTGCATTAATTGTTGGAAATAAGAGGGTTAGAGATTATGTAAGAAAAGCCCATCTCAGTATTTATTTACCAAATTGGGTGGTATTTTTAATCCACCATCCTTGTACCAGAATTAAGTTCAGTTTTTCACTCCTTTCAAATTCATAGATCAATTTTTACTGACATCAATTTCATGCTAACCTTTGCAAAAATTGGCAGCTAGTGCTTATCCTCATCACCACATGGTGTGTTAAAAGATTATTTCTCAACATAGCAGCTTCAGCTGTATTTGTTCCTCTTGTTTCATTATTTTTACCCAGGGGATATATTTCACTTCCATACTATCTTAGTCTGTTCCTTTCTTAATTAATGACTCAAAGGTACTTAGTGGGATTGTCATTCATACATAGTTAACAGATTATCTGATTTTAAGAGAAGAGTATAAGAGAAAAATAGGATTTTATTAGATAAGCCAATTATATTTGTGGAATTGTTTCCATATTTAAAAAGTGTTTTTCTCTTCATATTAACAAAATGAGATTTTCTAAAAATTATACTTGGAAAATTTTTAAAGAGTTGCCAATTTGATTAATCAAATATAAAGATATGATTGGCACCGTTCACCAGCAAGCTCTTTGATAGGCACATACATAGCTGGGAAGACATTAACTAGAAACTAGTTATTAGCTGATCATTTCCAGTGTGAGGTATATAATTGACTTGCTAAATGAAACCGCATTATTCCCAGAGGTCACCTATCAATCATACCCATTCATTTGGAGCCCAACTCAAATCCTCTTCTCCATGAAACTTCCCTTGATCATACCAGGCAACATGATTTCTCCCTCCTTTGCATTCAGTTAGGTTGACACATGTTTGTAAAGTGTTCACATAATTAGGAGATGCTTATAGGAGATTGACATTGAAGAACTTGTGTGATATCATGCCAGGAAGAAAAACAGCTACACAGGAGATCCTGCGCTCAGCAAAACGGTCTCAAACTATGCTATCATTTTTAGTCCTAAAAGTAAATCCTCCACTATGAGAACAAAAACTATGATAAGGGTCATCCTTATAGGGCACAAATTTCTTAATCCAAGATAACTACATTTTAGCTATGGATCTTTTGATCGGCATTGCTTTCCTTGTTTCTTTTCCTTTTCTCTATCCTATTTAAGCTATTTCTCTTTCTAGACTATTTGGAAATCTCCTTCTTACTTTCCCCCTTATTGTGTCCTTCCCTCATTTCCTCTCTAGGGAAGAAGACAAAGAAGGGGCATATCTACATTTCCGCATTCTTCCTCTTCTCGTCCATTGAGAGTTCAAGGTTATTTTGTTATGTACTCGCAGAGCACTGACAGAAGGAACTCAGGCTTTGATATCATTATATAGTTCTCTGATGGGGACTGGATACAAGAGCGGCACATCCCACGAAGTGTGAAAGGAATGGCGCTGGCGGTGGGGGTGGGTGGGGGCTGCAGGGTCAGGGATTGGAGATGTGAAAAGACTAACAACAGAAAGTGAGATTTCCTAGCCTGGGATATGGAAGATCAAAAGATAATTTAATAATAAATTTAAATGTTAAAAAGCACATATAGACTATTGTTCCTCATCCATATTAAGTCTAGATCAAAAAAGAAACAAGCTGGTGGCTGCACTCGGCAAAGGGCTCTTCGGCTCTCTATGCAGCGGGCGCGACCACGGCGCGGCTTGGGAAGCTGCCCAAGTTGCAAAGTACGACCAGTAGCTGCGTTTACCGTGAAAAAGCAAAGAAAGTTGCTACTGCTGTGGGTAATCATGCTGCCAAATTGCCAGGCACCACAGTCCATTTCAGAGAAAGAATTAAAATTGCTCTACAGCAATTCTGCATTTCTTCAAGTGGTAAGATGTCGCTCATTAGCTGAAGAACATGGGTTGGATACAATTAAAAAGGATGAAATATTTTCCAGCATGGGCAATCCAGATAACGAGATAGTATTGTACTCAATGTTATGGATGGTTGATAGATTTCATAGACAACATGGTAGATGTCCAAGGGTATCTAATTACCAAGTTGAAGAAGATATAGGAAAGTTGAAGTCTTATCTCACTGGCTTCCTACAGGAATAGGGATTATCTGTAATGGTGAAAGATGATTATGTTCACAAATTTCGCCGATATGGAGCTGCTGAGCCACACAACATTGCTGCATTTGGGGAGGGGGGGGCGGGCAGCTGCTGCTCAAGAAGTGATTAAAATAATCATAAAACAATTTGTAATTTTTAATAAGACTTACATGTATAGTAGCATGTCATAAACGTCAGCAACTTTCCAGTTATAGAATAAGCATCCTAGGTAGTGTGTTGATTGAAACTGTAATTGCCATCAGGTTTGTGCTAAAGTTTGTAAAATTCTAAGGGAATGCTGTTCAATTGCTTCCTTAACAAATGTTTTTCTCATTTGTGAAGGGGGGGGAGGGGAGAGGAAGGGAAGGAGACAGGAAGGAAGGAGATGAAACAGAAATAAGAAATGAGTTAGATGTAAGAAATAATTTTTATGGCTGGAATACAAACAAATTCCTATGGCTTAACTTTCTTCATTGTTGGTGTTCAGCAGGGTGGATTTTCATCTGCTAGAAATTGTTTAAATAGAGAAGAGTAATGGCAAGACAACATTTTAAGATTGAAATCTATGATTCTTTGAGGAGAGAATAATTAGAACTTTAATATCTAGTTCAACACATCATGATCATAACACTATTTCTAAAACTGAAACCAGGAATAAAAGCAAGCGACTTTCACCTAACTGGGAATGTCATGATTCTATCTTTATCATGTTGAACCCTAGGATCTTCTATTATCTATTACCACGTTACTCAATGTCCTATTCTTTATACAAGATGGAAAGTAAAGGGCAATGCTTTTGAATATACTGATGTGAAATCCTTTTGGTTATTAACCAAATACCAATTTTCATATAACAATGAAATGTATTATAGTATGGTCTTAAGTGGGTAAGCACATATTGTGAAATTCAAGGAATAAATTGGTATAGAAAAGAAATGATAGTTCCTACAGACTAGCATACAAAAAGTTCCAGGTAATGACTTTTGAATAAGCTTGGTCAACAATTGAGTTCAATATTTAAACATTTATATCATTATGAGTTGGCAAATACTTTGTCTAAAAAGTCCCTGACATTTATTATATTTCTTTCTTTCTGGTTATATAAGTAATACATGTTCATTGTAACATTTTTGGAGAATAAAGAAAGTATGCCAAATAAAATTAAAAGAACATTCATAGTCCCACTACCCAGAGGTAAGGACTGTTAAAATTTTAGAGTCAATTTCCTCCTAGTCTTTGGGATCATATTTTATCAGCAGGGTTTTTTTTTGTTTTTTTTTTTTTTTCTTTTTAAATCTCCCTCCTTTCTTTTCTTCCCCTTAAGACCCATACTATTACATTTCCTTCAAAAAACATTTTTAATATTTACAAGATGTTCCATCATAGGGAGGCACTACAAGACATTTAGCCTTCCATTATCACAGAAGATTTAGGTCAGTCCCAATCAGAAACATTTAATATAGGGAATTAGGAGCTTGCAAAATTGTAGAAGGTTTGAAAGAGCCAGCTCTGGGGTGGGGCCCAGGAATGATTCCTAGAACACCATCACAGAACTGGTGCATGTAAGGTATCTGGAAGCCCTTGCTGGGACTGCTGACTTAAAGAACATACTCCTGTCATAGCTGGGATCCAAACACCAGGACCACTGCCACCACAGCCAGTCTCTCCTAGCATTCCCTAAATGAGTGACTGGGCACTGGTATGCTTCTTTAGGAAAACCCAATGTCTCCACCACTACCTTTGCCAACAGGAAAAAAAAAAAAAAAAAAATCTGAGGCAATGGCAAGATGTCTCTGCTTCTCTTTCACCCTCCAAACAGCATAGGAGTGCACCTACTTAGGAGAAATCTAATTTGCATATGATCATATATATAAGGGAGACTGGGTTGAGTAGGTTTTAGCTTTCTGGCCTCTGCAGAAGAAAGGGGTCCACAAGACAAGGCTGGCAGGATGCTGAGACCCCTGATCCACCATGTCCATCACAACTATTGTCAACAAGGCTGTGAGAAATGTCTTTGACATGAATCTTTGCCTGCCTCACTGTTTACTTCCTTAGGGTAGATTCCTGGAAGTGGAATATAAATATTTCAAGTCAAGTTGCTTTCCAGACAAGTTGTATCACTAGGCACACTATCTATAACCAGCAAGATGTGAACGTGCCCATCTCATCATACCCTTGTCAGTACTATCGAGTCTCTTTTAAAAATCTCATTGACAATAATTTTCTTAAATCAGTATTTCTCCAACAATGCTGTAAGGTAAATCAATGTTTGTGAATATATTTATTCAAAATGAAATTATAGCAATACTTCAATGAAGGTCTTCAGAATCAATGGTGGAAATCTGATAGTAAGCAGCCTGGTTATCCCTGTATTAGTAAGAAAACCAAGACTCTCTCCAGGATATCCAAGGGACTTATTAGATTATGTATGTCCCTAAAGGCCCATTACAAATGAAGTCCTCAACAACAACATAGCTAATCATATTGTTTGCCTTCAGAAGAGGCACTTCACAGAGAGCCTGCACAAGGCCTCTGAAGTGAAAGGATGCTGGCGCACAGTGGAAGTAGAGGCTCTGCACTAACAGGCAATTGCTAAGGCAAAAAGCAAGGGGTGGGATATAGATATTTGAAGTTTTCTCTACTAGAATCCAGTATCAAGCTGTGATCAGGGCTTCTTTGCCATCTACATATAATTTTCACCAGCACCTCTAATCACACCTATAATGCATACAATCTAAATAAAAACTTTAGACTCTTGCCAGGAATGCAACTTCCAAACAAGTCCATCTGGTTGCTGCACTCTACTTAGATTGTAGTCCCTAACCCCTTCCTATCTACAAATTTTGGAGTTGCCATTGCTTGGAACTCATATACCACTTCTGTCTTTCAGTATAAGACTAAAAGTTTACACGATTCCCTAAAGAACCCTCATTTCCAGCCCTGGGTTGATTCCAATAACTCTAACTATATGCAGCTCGTAGAACTAACATTGTTCTGAAAAATGACCATAATCCTCATTTCTATGTAGGCTTGGATCATTCCATTCCAAGAAAGTCCCTCAGGCAACTTTAATGGAAAGTAGGTTCATAAAGACAATCTCTTAAGTCTGCTTTAGTGGCAGTACTGCACCTGTCAGTCATGACGCCTGCATCGTGAGCTCACGTATTTCTCATTCTCCTCCTCTGCACTTCTGCCTTTACTGGCTTCCTCTGGACCATCAGTGGCTACTTCTTCCCAAAGGGTTTATGGGGAGGCTGTTCAGGCTACAACAGTGACTCTCAAAGTATGGCTTTTGACCAGCAGAATCAGAATCACCCAACAATTTGTACTTTAACGAACCATCCAGATGATTCTTATGCGGCTAAAATTTGAGAACTACTGAGCTAAAAGATATTGGTATGGGTAGCACTATGGCAGATGCCCATGGTACAGTATACAAGGGGAAATAATTTGTCTTGGATTATATGTTCAGGGGAGTGGGGTCTAGAAAAAATCATTTTATAAGAAAAGAACAATATGAGGCAAGTCATATAACTCCATATACTTCCATTCAACACATTCCTATTGCAAAAAAAAATTTTTTTTTACATTCAAGAGCCAATACCAGTAGGAGTGCTAAAGAAAAACAGAGTTCAGGCTAAGATGTTAATGTGGAGTCCCATTTTTTTTAGATTTATAAAAGGAGATGGTAGTGGGATTTTTCAGGGCAAGATAGTAGCTGTCTAATGCTTGAAGTAGTGTCTGATGTGGTAAAAGGAGCCCCAGAGTCAAGGAACTGGGTTCTAGTCCTAGCTCTTCTGTTCAGATACTTTGCGATCTTGGGAAAATCAGGACCACAGTTTCTTCATCTAAAATGAGTGTTCAGGAAGCGGGTGTGGCTCAGTGGATAGAGCCCCC